>QFET01012742.1:0-35576 GCA_003316355.1 Tuber calosporum
AGGAGGGTCACGGACACAGATAGCTAGCTCTTCACGCAACCACCTAAGTTACTTCCTATTTTATATTTTACCTATTAGTTCAATCTATACTCTACTCTTATTACGACCATCCGTTTACATCGCCGACCGAAGGGTGATCTCAAGAACGTATCGCTAGGGAGCAGTCGCACCGGCTAGGAGTGAAAGGACTCAGCGTTCCCTAGGCGACATAAGGCTACGAAACCTGAAGAATGGTAAGACGAGCGGTACGTATCGTTACCTGTTGCTGTTAAAGAAGATAGTGTGCCTTGTCCGGCAGACTAAGGATAGGTTTGTAACATCACCCAACAAGTGATTTTTCTTGCTTTCCCTTTAATGGCCCTGTTATATTCCCATTTTTGACGAAATCTGCCTCTTGATAGAGAATACGCTTGGCTACCGATTTTAACCATCCACCTGATTTAGCATCTTGCATTGCCACTTTGATCCGCGACTGTTTAGTAGTTATTGGATCTATAGCTGTGTTCCCGATCTTTCTTCATATATCATATATCTGCCCCTAGCTGCAATTTAAGAATTGTCTTAAGATGCAAATTCCAGTCTAGAGGTGAGGCAATATAGGGTCTAGACTCAGTCTTAGACCGGGGTTTAACCTTTCTTAATAAGCATTTACATTCATGCTTTAGAATCTCCTTGCTGACAACCTTTTGATCCTTAGAAGGTTGTTGCCACTTTGTATATGCTAGATCTTTTGCTTGGTGTTGTAGAGCACTACAAACTTCTGAGGGATTAAATATCATAAGTTGATTTATGGTTAGATAATTGATATTTTCAATTATTAGAAGTTGAATACTTACATTAACAGTATGTACATTTTGACTTCAAACTACAAGCCGATTATGTAGTTGCACAAAGCCCTTAACTGGTGTTTGCTGCCTCTGGGTATAATATCTTTTACAGTGTTGCTGATTCTTCAGAGGAAGATTCTTCCTTTTATTATGAGAGTCTGGCAGTCCCTGTTGTTGCCGACACTTGGGTGTTCAGTCCCATGATGGATATTGCCTTTTTTCAACTGGCTGAGCCTGGTCTCGCTTGGCTTAATTTCGTAATTTTGATGGATCTTGCCTGCCCTTGTGCAGGGAATATTGACTGTTTCTATCAGCCTAGAAAATGATATCTGATTTTCTGGCATCATAAGCTGACGAACATAGGCTCGGAGACGCTATACTCTCTTCCTATTTGCCACCTTCATTTGTTTCTTTCTGCTTTGGTTGTTGGGACTGTCTTGAGTCATTATGCAATGCAGTAATATTTTCATACAAATTAGTCACACTAGTGTTCACTCTCATTCCATTATCTAGCAAGATTTACTCACAATTTGGACTCCAAATAATTGACAGTTTTTAGAATTTGATATGTGTAATCTGGAAATAAAAATAGGGTTTGTAAGGTGATATTAGTAGCAGGGAATCTCATGTAGAGAGCTTCAACTGACTTGCTCATATATGGCAATATCATACTAACCTATCACACAATGCTGAAGGTATGGTAAAATAATATCCATTCTCTTAAGAGTTTTCTATATCTTCTTTGAACTTTATTGTTGGCAAAAGATAATCTGTCAAAGAAGGTCAAATAACTCCATTACGGTTGTTGCTACACTATAAAAAAGGGCACAAGTTTCATGTGAATGGTGGGTCAACCACTAGTCTTCTTGAACCATACTTTGTTATGAATTCCGAAGTGGTAAATAAATTCTTGTTTTAGTTATATTACCTCCTCCTTGCTTAAACTAAATTGGGTGTTACTTTCATCCTGCTATACCTACTAGATTTGTATAGTAAATCTGATCACTGCTTCCTCCATATTTGGATTCTATAACTAAGTTTGTTAGCTCCAATAAGTCAGCTTTAACTCTTAGTATTCGCACTATGGTTATATTGTTATGCTGCTCAAGTTAGCAAGTTTGGGGCCAAGGATATTTCTGCTTGGGCTAAGTTTTCATAGATACAATATTTAGTATTTATCGAGACTGCAATCGCTTAAGGACTTTGACTCTCAAGCTACAAATGACTATCATCTTAAATAGTACAAGTCTATCAGTCACATACTTAGTTCTATTCCTTTTACTTTGTCAGGTAGATACCTATCCATCAAGGCCTCTCCCATTATCCCATTAGTATCCTCAGAGTCTCTTTATGATTCTAGAGATACTAGGGAGTAGTTTACATTTTTTGACATTGAATAAACTATACTGTTGATTTTCGGCAAAGGAATGATCGCCCTTTGTCTCCATTCTCCCTGCATTACTAGTACACTTTCCTGTTTCTAAACAGGCCTAGACATGACACCTTGCGTGAACTTCTCACTCTAACTAGCTACCCTTTCGATTCCTTGGTAAGCCAGAAGAAACCTTACTAGAGGATCGTTAGAATCCTCCTCAGGACCTCAAAGTCAAGTACCTCTATTCCCACCAGCGTCACCCTCAGAGGATCAAACCTATCTTCTGACACTTGAAGTAGCAGTTACGAAGAATACTTCGACCAAGACCACGACCTAGCCCAAGTCCTACAACAAGTCCTAGAACAGGTCCACCAAGAAGCCCAATATAAGAAAGAACTAAGCTCTGAATTACAATCATATTCTGGCGCATGTGATACTCCAGGACCTGTAGCACCAACTTCGCTATCCACACCCGGCAGTTTACCAACCGAACCAAGAGAACCAAGACCAACATCTGAGGCTTTACCTAGTCCACTAGGACACCCTACTCCACCAAGTCTCCCTTATAACCCATGCCCTGGACCCATTGCAAGGTCAGTACAATCAGAGGGAAATGATATTCCTAAATAGCCTAAATGAATTTGTAAAACCCTCACATATCAGCTGGGATAGTATTCCGGATATCAGCCCCCCCAGAGCCACGCATGACGATGGCCAGCAACGGTACCATAGTCCAGAAAAGTCATTTCACGAATAGAGGTACTTAGGTTAAGAAAGGTACTGCAGTACTTATTTGTGTAGGGTAACCATGCTATGCAGGGTAACACAGATCCACACTAAGGTAGGTAACCCAGCTAGGCCAGGGAACCCTGAGCTCCAGTCAGGAAGTGTAACCCTACCATGCAAGGTTCCCCAAAAATATAGTCAGGCAGGGTAACTGATATTAGACAGGGTAACCCACCCTCAGACTTAGATATGGTAACCAGCCAGGCAGAGTAATTAAAAATGTTCTTTGAAAATATGTTAAGCAGTGTTGATGCCATCGGCAGAAGATATGCTTTCAGCACAGAGTGTATAATGGTAATGCGAACTTGTGTAAAGAAAACACCAGTTACACAGAGCAGTCAGGTAATGCAAGGGGGCGTTACGCAGACTACAGCACATATTTCTACTATTTTGGGGCTTATGAATATAATGTATATTGGCACAATCTTATAGCATGAGTACAAAAATGCAACACAGTATCATGAGTATACTATGTGCACACTTGTGTGAGGAGTTTTGTAGTAAGAAGGTAGATTGGTAATAGTTATTATCCTTAATTAACTAACTAAAGTAGGCGGCAATCAGCTATTTCTACAGGTGCATATCCTCCATGTACACAGTAACAAAAATAGGTAAAACATTGTAAGAAACATATGTGCAAACATGTTGACAATGAAAAACTACCAAGGAAATCCCAAAAGTATGCTTAATCAGAAGAGTTGTGTGCTAAATAAACGGCAAGATAACATATCCTACAGGACAAGTAAAAGGTTACTATAGATGGAAATATAACTGAGAAATCCTGCACTTAATATAAGAAATATACACTTTAATTCTCAAACCTTATCATGAATTATAACTGAGTATATGATATACCCTAGATGTAGTAATGTCCCTAGTTTTTCTGAATAAACTAGAAATAAACAAGCAGAGAGATAATCAATATTGCATTAGGAAATATATGTATGAAACAAATTTAATAATTTCAACACTTTCCCTTATTATCTATAGCGAAAAATCTCCTCATCCGTTGATGTGCCAATTTCGAATCTACAATGGTACAAATAGCGGCCTGGTTCTCTGATGATGCCACCTGCAGGAGTAAGAAAGACCCGTTATAGATCACTTCTTGTATTTTGTAGCAATAGATATCGATATGGTTAGTTTGTTCATCAAGTTGATGTTTGGCAGGAGGAAAATTTGCGCCAGTGAGCAGGACATCTAAAGCTATCGTTGTTGGAAGCCGGATGTCGCCGAGACTTTCAAGGTTCCAATGGATTATTATTTGCATTGATGCTAGGGACATTGCTACATATTCCGGTTCTGTAGTGAATGTCGCGACCAGAGCTTTTTGCTTTGACCACCAGGATTTTCAGGCATTGTTAAAGAGAATAACATATCCTGAGAAGGAGCGGCGGGTATCAAGCCAAGCTGCGAAGTCCGCATCCACAAAGGTGTTCTTAGCATTTGTAGTTGTTCAAGGGTAGAAGAGTCTAATGTCTTTAGTACTGTAAAAGTACCGAACGACGTGTTTAGAGGCTTTTAGGACGATTTCTGTTGCGCATGAAGAAAATTTGTGACAACAAGGAAATTGTATTCGCTAGATCGGGGTTGGTTCTAGTTGGCAGCTACTTAAGTGATCGAATTATCGTTTGGTATATGGACATGTCTGGTATTTGTTCATCTACTGTCCCTTTCCGTAGTTAAATGCCTGTGGGTAAGGGTGTAAAAATTAGCTTTGATTTTTCTATACCATATCGCTCGAGGACTGACTTAATGTATGGTTGCAGGGTAAGATGTATCCAGTCTGTTGTTTAGATCATGTGTAGCCCACGTAGGAATGTAGCTTCGCCTAAGTGTGTGATCTCAAATGTGGTTATCAGGCCTTCTAGGAGAGTAATAGCAAGCAGGGTGTTGGGCGCGTATATAGCTATGTGGTCAACGTAAACCGATATGTTGATGTAGTATTTACCAAGAACAAATATGCATTGGTCTAAGGCGGATGTTGCAAATCGTTAGGATGTTCTGTACCTAGCGAGGAGAGGGTAACATTCATTCGGATTTTGCTTATGTCCATAAAGCCAACGGTCAATGTGCCATACTATGTCTCTATTTCCAAGCCCAGATAATAGTCGCATCTAGATACCTTCCCCCAACTCACCTTAAAGGAATGCAGATTAGACATCAAAGTGCAACAGTCCCCATTTGTTTTTAGCTCAGAGTGCAAGGAGGAAGCGGAGTGATTCATATCAGTTGACCAGAGCGAAAGTATGGTTAAAGTTAAAACACGGTACCTGTGAGAATCCGTTGACCACAGCCCTTGCATGGTAGGTTTCTAATGTACTATCAGTATTTCTCTTGGCCATAAAGACCCATTTACACTCTATAATCTTGCGTCCTGTAGGTTTATCTACTTGATTAAAAGTACTACTTTTCTCTAGTGCTGTTATTTCCTCGTCCTTTACTTGCGTCCATGGTTCCTTAAGGGAGCTATTGACTGCTTTGCGTGTACGTTTTGTGATCTATTTTAGATGGTGCAGTGACATTTTAGCCAAAGTATTGTAAGGGGTGAATGGTTATGCCAGATCTGGTCTGTATCTGAGGATGATTTTCTGGTTGTGCTACTTATACAGGAGGTTCCTTTGTTACTGCTGGAGTTTGTGGATGGTGATAATCTTCTGGATGTGCAGGTGGTGGAGGTGGATCTACTTCAAAGTTGGTTAGTCAATTGCTTGCTGTGGTAGAGCTTTTTCGGGTACTGGTGCTCTTTGGTAGAAAGGTGTCTAGACTGTTGCAAAGGTCTCTGATCATGGTGCTGGTTCCTTGGAATAAAGAGGTAGTATACTCTTGGTTGTGCAAGGCAGCAGAGGCGGTTCTGAGATCTGATGTAATGATGGTATGTATATACGGTGTATGTTGCAAGAGGAAGTATATCCAAGAGGGTATTGTTCTTTGCCCGGGGCTCTAAATTTGTTGCTTATTTTGTGGTCACCTCAAGTTTATGGACAAAGCATTTAGACCCTATGGGTGTATGTGATTTACTAACAGCTTCTTGTTGGAGAGAGATTCAGAGGGAGTTAGTTTTCCTATGTATCGTTTAGGGAGGATGTTCCGGAGGTATATAGGTGTTGTAACTGCTTCGCCGTATATATGCGGTATAAGATCTGCTAACATTGAGCGTGTAGATATGATAATGGTCCTCTTGTACCGTTCAGCAACTTCATTATATTCATGAGAGTAACAAGGTTCATTGTTATATATGATTCCCAGAATTTTCAAAAATGATTGTCATATCTTTATTGACATATTTTCCTCTGTTATCGGTCACGAATCGCTTGATAGTAGTGTTGTCCAGGCTGTGTCTTTCTTTGATTAATTGGTTTAATACTTTAACGGTATCAGATTTGGCTTTAAGAGGATTAATCCAGGTGTACCATGTACAATCATCAATACAGGTGACATAGTACCAGGAGTTTCCTAAGCACAGGGTAGAGAATTTTCCTCCAAGATCCGTGTGGATTAAATCATAGGGATTTTCACATCTTTGGTCTGTAGATTCAGGTTTACGTTTGGTTGGTTTGGATGTAATGCAGGTTTGACAATGGCAGAATTTCAGAACCTCTAGGATTGTTGGATTGTCTGAGTAGTTGGTACTTTTGAGGTAGGAGGGTGAAGGATGGCGGAAAGGCTTCATGCAACTGTTGGTAAGTCATCTTGTTCGCCACTACTTTCTCTTCTTGTACAACTTAATCTTGATAGTCAAGCTTTCCCCATATCAATACCCTTTTATTCTTCCTGTATACAAACATATCCACCCCTTTAATACTCAAAGAAGAACCATTCACCAAAGAAACAATAGTACATATTGACAAAAGGTTAAACAGACCTAATAACGGAATCCGGAGATTATGTCTATGGAATACCGGGGCTAAACGACCTTGTGAAGTTTTAGCCATAAGCATATGAGTTCCGCGGCCAGATGATTCTTGGCCGAATCACCGCCTAACTTAATATCTCCATACTTGGTTCAAAATTTATAAGAGGTTCTAGGTTGCTTGTCATGTGTGAGCTTGCACCTGTATCGATTAACCAGTTATGTGAGTGAGACGTAATTTGCGTAGAGAGGAGGGCTGTGGATATTCTTAACAGTTAAGATATTTATTCTTTGCCAATCTTCTCTGAACCAACTTTATTATTTTCCAACATCTTTTGGTTGTCGCGCTGGAGTTTATTACACTCATTCCAGTTATCTCCCTCAAATGTAAGCAGTGGGGTAATACTTCTTGTAGTAGGTACATTCCTTGAATGTGACTGTAGGTTTCTCTGGAGGTTCTCTTCCTTTTTCTTTGACATCAGGACGTTTATACACTTTGTCATCCTCTGGGCTCACTAACTGTCTCATGTCCAACCACAGGTTGTAAACATGTTCATAGGTAAAGTCAACATTAGCTGGCATTTGGTTGACGAGGTTACTCTTTGACTCGGGCATGATCCAGAGATGAGCTGCTGGTTGGGCTTCGGGTGACTCGAATACCAATATGAAATCAAATGGTAAAGCATATCAGTTATCAGCAGAGGAGGAGGAGCAAGGTGTTACATTTACTTCCAGAGCATATCATACTGTTTGATATAGTCTGCAATTTGTCTCGACGTCTTGTACTTGGTATTGAGGACTGTATAGAGTGGTTCGAGGAAGGAGGCCGTATTATCTCAAGCAAACTTAACTTGAACACTTTCCAAATAGCTGGGGGTGTTTTGTGTATTGCCAACAAAATCTGCCCTAGGGAGTCAATCGTTGGAAGGAAGTAGGCCGAGGCACAATGGTAGCAATAGCGAATTTTATCTATTCATTCCGAATTATTCTTTCAATCTTCATTCTCTTCTACCTCTGGCAGAGGTTCCTTTTCCGTTACTATGTCCTTGCAATTATATAAAGTATTTATGTATATTGAGATATCTGGCCAGGTGTGGTAGTTATCAGGACTAGTAAGCTTTGGGATGGAGCTCAATTTGTAATTAGGGGCCCAACTCCACTTGGAGTTGTTGGTATAAGATCTGGGGTTTAGTGGAGGAATTTCTCAATACGGAACGGTAGTTTCTGCCATGGCTATTTTCTCTTGGTAAAGGCAAAGTGACTTTGGTTGCTAAGTACATGTACTTTACTTTGCACTTGTGAGTGGTTGCAGCTAAGAAATTGGACTTTCCTTAAGAACTCGGATTTAGTAAGGGTGGAAAGCATGGACTTAAGCATAGAAGCACCAAGAATCTTGCGTCTCAATTTGCCATGAATATTTCGCCTAGAACATTTTTCCTTTTTTGCGAATGATGTTTCATTTCAACAGAAGTTTGCTTTCGCTCGTTGTTTGTTTTCAAATAAAATATATCGATGATACAAGAGATATTTTTCGGTCAAAGTAGTTTGTGTGGTTTCGGAAGGATTTGTTCAGTAGTGACAGAGTATAACAGGTGAATCTAGGTGGTATAGCTATGGATGGACCTGGTTCATAACCTTTTGATATTATTAGTATTGGAATAATCTTATAGTTTTTGTATGAAAATACAACTCAGTATGAAGAGTAAACTATGTGCACGCTTGTATGAGGAGTATTGTAGTATGAAGGTAGATTGGTAGTAGTTCTTGTCCTTAATTAACTATATAAAGTAGGGGGCAACCAGCTCTGTCTACAGGTGCATATCCTCCTTATACTTAGTAACAAAAATAGGGAAAACCTCAGAAGAAATATAAGTGTGTACTTGTTAGACCCTGAACAACTGTCAAGGAAATGCCAAAAGTATGGATAATCTGAAGTGTTCTGCATGAAATAATCGGAAATATAACACCAGCGACATGACTGTTTAAAGGTCACTATTCCTGCAAAGATAACCGTGATCACACACATAATAAAAGTAATATATCCAGCCATCCTAAAATATTATCTGGAAATATAACCGAGAATAGGATATTCTCTAGCGGTAGTAATGTCCGTAGTTTCCCTCAATATACTAGAATTAACCAAGGAGAGACATAAACAATATTGCCAAAGGAAATATACATATGAAATGAATTCAAGAATTTCAACAGGGCTGAGTTAGGCTACCTTCAGAGCCGAGTATGATATCGTGGACCTCAAGTGACTCTAAATAACATTACTGAAACGCGAAACCTATATGCAGTCACTCTGGGTACCAAGGGGAGGTTTTGATAACTCCAATACCACCTTTCAGGTCCTACATGTACCCCTTGTGACGGCTCTGATAGGGTTATAGTTGAAAAAGATTGTAAAACTGTCTGATAAAGGCGTTTGTGTAATACCATATACGTCACAGCTGTCCATCGGCAGAGATGCTGTCCAGCAGATATATATAGTGGTGGGCGATGGCTGAACTTGGTAAGTTGCTAGTATTGACATTGGCTGTATTCTGTCCTTACTGTAGTTGGTTAATATCCCTATGGGAGGCGTGTAAATCCGTCAGAGTAGCTGCCTAAGCATTCAGAATGAACAGATATTTGTACAGACTAAACTCTACTGCCAAAAGGCAACTTATAGGTCCTGAAATTTACCAATAAAGAGAAATGTTAAAACAGCACTCCAAAAACATTAAGTCTTCTCATCGCTGAGTTTGTTAACACTCTATTAGATACATGTAGTGCCTATTCTAGTAAACACTGTAGTCACACTCGCCTGGGGAGCTAGGAACTCATATAGTAAAGGGATAATTAGCCAAGTAGACAAAATGACCCTATCGCTTAGGTGAACGAAAATGTAATAGTTCTACACAGTCGAAAAATTAGCCAAGGAGTCCCTTGTTAACTGATAGTAGTCTACTGACAAGACTTCACTATACAATATTATTCTCTTCTGCAGAGATAATGACATGCATTGTAGAAAGCTAAACGGAATATAGGACTCGCTTATCTAAACGATCTATAGACTTCGGATGTAGACCCAGGGGGGGTCCTGTATTGATTAACACTGGCGGGAGGAGGGTACATATTTATCGATGGAGTAGGAATAAGTATCGATGACATTTATGGTTTTGCTTAAATAAATGCGATCTAAACACTACTCTGATTATCAACTAACCTATTAAGAAGAACTTTAAGACTGTAAAGTTCCAGCTTAACGATATTTAAGTTTATTATTTGATACATTTATTTAAGGCTTTACCTTTATTGAACTTTATTTGGAGTCCTTTGTATAGTCACAACCTACTGTTCTATCTTCCTGCAGGGTGACCCTGTTACACTAGATCGTTAAGCACTTGATAAACTCTCCCCTGAGTGTTGTTGCTCCTCGAGACCCCTTTTCTTAGACTCACAAGTAGTGGTATCCTTTTCTAGAATACGTTGTGCAGGGTGCAAAGTAGAATGTCAGCAATGCCTTATTCCCTATCGCAATTAAGGACAGCAACCACTTCCACTCATCTTATGAACTACAATGCTATTTTCAGACCTGCCTGGCTTGTGGTAGGAATCGGCTTCTAGGATGATTGAATCAGAGTTGCTCACGGAGCCTGAGGAATGTCAGATAATGATAGTCGCCAATCCTCAGGCACTAAGAATATCCATGACACACAACCTAGTAGCAGTGGTAGCAGAGTCGGTCCCTGAAGGAATTACTTAGGAACATTTTACAGAAGCAGTGTTCGAACAATACATTCTACATGAAGTAGGTCTAATATACGCGGAAGGCGAGGCTCCACTCAAATTATTTGTCCAAGACAAGTACGGCGATTTTTATCCGAATATGGTCAACATGGCTACACAATGGGTAAGGCAGGTAGAAAGTATCTAACGTAAGTATAACATGATATTGCAAGCACTGAAGGGCTGCAAAGAGTCTCTTGAGTGGGCCAAGATGGACAGAGTCACGATAGACTATCAAAATGATATGCTGATGGATCAAGCGCAGCCACTTCTCATGGTTCGTAGTGCACGCATTAGCTCTCCGCCATATTTTGCAAAAGTAATGGTAATCTAGACAGGAACCAACATCTTACTCTAGGCGTAAGGATATCGTCTGGTAATTAATGAAACACGGGTTCTTTGCTAGGTTCCCTGTTTGCTCTTGCAGTCGAATCACCACTCCCCAGCAATCTCCATGCCACTCTGGCACATTATGGAGGTCTTCAAGATTTGTGGGATTAAGGAATTCAAAAAGACACGCAAAACCAATAATATCAACCGTGGCTACTACCGTTGCGTTAGTGCCAACTACGCCCGCGTTTGTGCAGAAGCTATAGACTGTATGCTGTTATAGAGACAACTCCTTTGCCGGCCTCACCACAAAGGCAGATCCCTCTCTTCTACCAAATAGACCCACCTGCACCCGCCAGGATATCATTCATCGTAGGGAGGACTGGGTGTCCTGAGGAAGGTAGGCAGTCAGCTACGGCTTAATGATACCCTGCTTCTAGGATTGTGAGGGGACCCTCTGGGAATGTTTTGTACCACCAGGCTAAGTGTACGAAGGGCCTTGGAATAGTGTTAAAACATTCACCCTCTGGTACGAACTTGCAAAGTACCCCAAGTTGTTTCTGTTAAACGGAAGAGGGTACTGTTGTTGGAGCTTGTCCCAGCTTCCTACAAATGGTTCATGGGCATGTGCATATGGTTGTCGCAGCTGGAGAACCCCCTGCCCCACCTTTTCTGGTGCAAAGAGCTCCTTCCCCTTAAAGCCAGTGGACCTAGTTCTGAGCTTCACAATAGCAGTTATGAGGAACCTTTCGGACTCCATGGTGGAAGCACGAGTAGAAGCGGTCTTAAGGTCCCACCAGGTGGTGGAAATATCAGCGAGGGAGGAGAAACAGCTTATTCCCACTACTAAAGCTGTAGCGATGATTCCCCTACCATCCTTCATGATTCCAGCCAATTCTTTGGCGGACCAAAGTCACGCAAGAATGAGTCTAATAAGTGACTATATGCTGAGTGGTCTCAAGCCTACCAGAACTACCTTTGGAAGTCAGATAAGAAAACCCACACTTGGCAAAAAAAGCCTTCGTGGTAGGGAATTAAAGTGATCAATGGAGAGCACCTAGACACCTATTGGTTTATTCAAGATCTTGAAATTAGGTTTAACTACTATCTACATTGCATATAGTCGGTTATGTAATAGGTCAGCCTAATTAATGCGCTTATTGAAGGTGCAGCCAAGAAATAGTATAATACCATTCATGGGCCCATCAGCCAGGATGCAGCTCAAAGGGCTGGAGTTACCTTAAACCCAAACAATGAGTTACGTCCTAGATCAAGTCTTGAGAAATGACTGGAATCTAGTTTTTGGCAGTTATTTGGATGGCAATCGTGCTCTTCGCGAATTCAATAGTTTGGTTATGAAGCCGACCATGGTATATCAGTTAGAGTATGAACTCATTCAGTTACTTACTTTGTTGGATTATAATAGGATTAATGTAAACACCAAAGCTAGGATTGATATGACGGCAGAGTTGCGACATTCCTGGTGGCTGAAACTACACATCCTCAAGCATACTTCGACTATCTTAACCTTTGTTATAATATGGGCGCTAACTGAAGTGTGTAGCATCTATTAATTAAAGAGTTATTAAAGAAAAATATATTCCATAGCAGAGGAACGATGAAAGGTATTCTATAGCTAAGCTACAACCAAAAATGTGGGAGGTTAAGGGAGTTGGAATCCCAAAACTAAATAGGCAATGGCGAACTCATCCAGGGTCAACAAACTATCCAAGTATGAGGAAAACCACTGGAATATAGCTATCACTCTGAATGACAAGCGCCGCTGGGTAAAACAATGCCGTAGTAGTGTGACTGAGGGTCACTTATGGACACAATGACCCACTCCCCAACTTGTTAAACAGTCCATCCAACTAACACGAAAAAGAAAGGCTTCAGAAGTTGGTCTTGCTTCTTCAAGTGTGCCCTATATTAAGTTATTGGGTCTCTTTTGATTGTGAAACAGGTGACTATGCGACACGGATCACTATCAAATTTAGAGGTGCAGATGATGGTAGTAAATAAGGTATGCTATCTCAACATGATCCCTGAGGCCAGTGAGCTGACAACTCCTATTTGCAATACGGCCTATAAGCAAAGGGTAGAAAGGAAGGTAAATTTGACTAGGTGAGTCACTTCCCCCATACAAAAAAAACATAACTGATTCAATACAACACAGCAGGATATAGTCTGGGTTTTCTTTTATATTAAAATTGTGAGAGTGTGTTTTCATTTCCTAGGTTTGTAGCCTTACTTGTGGAAGACCGATAGTGGTGGTTTTGTTTCTTTTATATTGTTTCTTTTGTAATGTCAATCAGGCCGGGCTCGATTCGCAATTGAAAGTTATTTTGCAAGTTTACCTGAGGAGGGTTGAATACCCGAAATCCATTTGGCGTGATAGTAAATACCTAAAACTACATCTATTATAACCTGAGATACATTATGACGTTTAAGGGAAGAAAACCTATGAATAAATCAGGACTCGCTGAGCAGCACAGGATATATGCCCCACCACCCACACTATATCAACATCTTCCAAAGTCCGCTTGGACTAGAATTTTCTGAACTAGCGGAGTAGCCATAAAGAACTACTTATGTTTCACAGTGAGGGCAGTTGTTCTGTATTAAGTAGCTAATTGGTGAAAAGGCTCAGCTACCATGTATACATCTGAGGTATCCGACATCAATCTCTGATGCAGATGGATAACAAATCCTAGGTTCTCGGAATAATTACACCAAAACACTAAGAATAAATATCGGTAACCATCAGAAAGAGATAAGATTCGTGCCTACATTTATGGCTGATGTAAAGATTAATGGCATTCTATCAATCCTGTGGCTTCAAGAACACAATCCCAGACTTAACTTGGATAAGAGTACTCTGAACTGGTGTTTAGAATACTGCCACACAAACTCCCTTGTTCGTGAGCGAAGTATGGAGTTCATCATAAGTAAAGAACCTCCGGCCAAATTGGGCAGTCAGGTATACCTTCTATGGATGGCTAGGTATATGAGAGAGGACAGTCAACATATTAGTGTCAGTCTCCTTGCTGAGTAGAAGGACTATGCATATATTTTCAGTAAAGAAAATATATTCACTGTATTGAAGTATACCGAGTTTGACCATGAGATCAAATTAAACCAGGCACCCATGCAACATCAGGAACCATATATCCAGTCTCTAACAGAGAGATGAACATCTTGTATGACTATTTCTATAAAATGGGGGAACGAGGAGTGATAAAGAGGTCCACGGCTCCCACAGGTCCTGATATGCTCTTCATACCGAAGGCTGTAGGCACAGTTCAGGTATGCTTGATGACCCAGTGTGCAAGAAGGTAACTATTACTAATAAGTATCTTTTGACGTTAATTAGAGAGGTTTGGAATAGGCTCAGGAAAGTAACTGTATTCTAGAAGTTGGATCAACAAGAATGGTTCTTGTGTTATCCAGATAGCACAGGGTTAATAATGGAAAACTGCCTTAAAGAGAAGTTATGCCTGTATCAATATACCGTAATGCTGTTTGAGATATGTAATGTGGCACCTACCTACCAGAGTATCAACAATAGTGTATTTAGAGATATGGTCGGTGCTTGGGTTATTGCTTATATGGATGACATTCTAATATACTCAGAGACGATAGAGGTAGACGTCGCTTTAGTACTTCACATGATGGAAAGACTGTGAAAAACAGGCCCTTGCATTAGGATTTATAAGTTCACCTTCTATCAAAGGGAAGTTGAATTCTTAGTCTATAAATAATCTTAACATAGAATATCCTAGACTTGAAAGGTAGAAGAGATCAAGGTGTGCAAGACTCTACAGAACGTAACCGACTTTCCAGGCTTCATGGAGTTTTCAAAGTTCTACTATTGATTGAAAAAGTAGATTTGGAACCTAGTGAAAGCATTAACGGATTTGATTGAGATGAGCATGACATGGACTGCTTGGCTGCCTGCAAGCAGTCTTTTAGACAGCTAAAGGAGTAGTTCACCACAGGTCGTATTCTAATAAACTTGATGGCTCTCGTCCCAGTAAGTTCGAAACCTATTCTCGTGATTTCGGAAGGTCACCAGTGATCTGGCAACTTTGTGACGACCAAAAATGACATCAGGTCGCAAATCACATCAGGGTGCTCTTGTCTCGAAGGTGAACTATGATGTTTATAATCAGGATGTAACAGCAATAGTGCCTGTATTCAAGGAACGGGATCCTCTTTGGCACGCTGCTGATGAACAAATAGTAGTATATATAGATCATGAGAATTTGAAGTACCTTAATTGTACCACGGTCGTAAACTATAGGCAGCGATGCTGGCACAATTCCTCCCCCATTTCACTTCCATATAGTTTACTCTCAAGGTCGTCTAAAAGAAAAGGCAGATGAGTTGTCTTGGCGTAGAAACTACAACAATGAAGTTGGGAGTGATCCACTACCACGAACACCTTTTTCATCCTGGGCATTAGAATGTTCAACTGGAGCCCCACACCTGCATCCCTACAAACCATTTAACTTCCGTGGTTATTGCTTGCAGTCTGATTTCTCACTACCACTACCGATAGCAGGATAAGAAGACCAAGCACAGCTTGCAGTCCTCAAAGCCAGGGCAGAGTAGGATGCAACTGTAGACATTCAGTTCGAGGTAGGAAAGCGTTTGCTCACCTATAAAACCGAGGGTATGTCCCTAAGGACGAGGTCGTAAAGCATACAATGATGAAGGCAGAACATGATTCACGTATGACTTGATACTTTGGAACATATAACACCATTGCGCAAGTAAAAGCAAACCTCTATTGGCCTAATATGGAGAATGTTGTAACAGAATATATTCAAACTGGTGACTATTGTCAACGAAGTAATACCATTAGGCACAGGAGGTTAGGCTTGCTCCAACCGGTTTAGGTTCCAATGAAGCTATAGAATACAATATCTAAGGACTTTTTTGTGGCATTATTGGTGTCACCTGCGTATACCACAATATGGGACAGCTTAGATAGATCTTCGAAGATGGCTTACTTTATGGCACTAGCCAGGGAGGTGACCAATAAGGACTTTGAACTAAATATTCTAATTGAATTATGTAAATACATGGGCTGCAAGATTCAATCATCGCTGACAGTGATATCCGGTTTACATAAACGTTTCGGATTAGTCTCCTTGATTTACAATAAGTCAAACTCAATGTCACTACCGCTTTCCATCCGGAAACAGATATGCAAACTGTATTGTTTAATTAGTTACTGGAACACTATCTCTGAAGTTTTTATTACTATAAGGAAGACGCTTGGGTGGTGTTGTTGCCGTTACCAGAACGTGCATACCATACGTCAGTTTGCGAGTCTTGGATGGTGTCCCCGTTTGAGGCAAACTACTCGTTTCTCAACAGGACGAATTTGGCCATTGTAGTGTCTGCAAATTGTAGGATTAATGCAAATAGTGAGCTTGTGGTCAACTATTGGGAAGGTACCACAGCATGTCTTCTAGAGGCTTTGCAAAAGACACAGGTAAAGGAAACTGAAGTGGCAAGACCAGATGCGTCTGGTATCTCCGTAGCATCTCATCTTAGAAGATGTCATCCAAGGTAGAGCAGAGAAGGCAGACTGGGTTATGTTAGACTAACACAACATTCTCACAAAGCGACCAATGGAAAAGCTTAAGTATCATAGTTGTCGTTCGTTTGTAGTTAAGCAAAAGGTGGGATAACAGGTATATGAGCAGGAACAGGGTTCATCATGCACTATACAGACAGTTTTCTATTTTTCACTTTTAGAGCCTTATCGCAACGACGTGATTGGAGGACATGGGAAGGAGGTACCTGTAATGGATATTAAAGTTTGGTGCTGAGCTATGTACTAGAAGCTATAGTTGACAACCAGTGGTAAGAAAGTGCAAAATCTGAGTTCTCTCACCAGTGTATACAATACTTAGTCGGATGGGGAAGGTTTAGTGTGGAGAAAAACTTATCGGAACCATTCATGATGTTGTAAGGAACTGCCTTAGTGGGAATGTTGCGCTTTTACAATCGGTATCCGCCTAAGCGATGGGATCAGCGAATATGATCAAGTACAGCAATGAGATCCTTGACGGAAGAAAGACCAGCAATGGAAAAGGAATAAGTCTAAGAACAGACTTGTTGAAGAGGGGAGTTGTGTAATGCTTCTTCTAATCTGTTGGGATAATATGCTAGGCATCTGCCTATGCAGAGGCCCATTAGGGCAATGGCGAGCAACGATACAATAAAACTAAACAGTTACTTGGCGACCTGAGGTACTTGGGTTAAGAAAGGTACCTAGGTACTGGGCTGAGTAGTGTAACTCTACGCTCCAGTCAGGTACGGGACTAATGCTAAGCAGGCTAATCTGGAAGCATAGTTAGGCAGGGTAACTCAAATTAGACAGCATAATCAACCCTTTTACCTAGACAGGGTATTTAGCTAAGCTGGGTAACTGAAAATGGCCTATGAAAATATGGTAAGCAGTATAGAGGCTGTTAGCAGTTCTATTCTCATGTAACCAAGTCTATCCTAGTAATGTGAACCCCTCTAAGGAATCATATGGTTACATAGGCCTTCTGCTAAGGCACGGGGCATTACATAGATCCCGTAGAGTTTTGCACCATGATAGGGCTGAGTTACCCTACGTTCGAAGTCACTTCTGAAATTGTTGACCTTAATTTCACCTGGAATAACATTACGCGAAATGTGATACCTTACTATAGTCAACATGCAGTCAGAGGGGAGGATTTGGTATGTCCAGCACCCCCTTGTGGCTCCCACATACGTCCCTTGCAACTGGTCGGAACGGGTGACTGTTACAATAAGCCTAACATACCTGTAATATAGAAGGAGGAGGCATGCTACTGTATACGTCACTACTATCCATCCCACCGGATCCTGTCCATCGCTTAAATATAGAAATAGAGGACGGTCGACTCAGGCAAGTTGCTACAATTAACATTAAGCAGTATTCTAGGGGATCTCAAGATGCCTATTATCCAAATTGGAGGCGTGGAGTCCCTAGGAATGGCTCCAGGAGTGTCAAGGATGAAGGGAGGTTTGTCCGTATTACACTCTACTGCAAAAAGGCAACTTATAGTCCAGGGACTATACAATAACCTGAGATGTTATAACAGTATTTTGAGATCTTTAAGTCTTGTCACGGTTAAGGTAATTAACGAATTATTGGCTCTGTGAAGAGACCATACAAGCCAATACACTAGTTCCAGTCACTGTAGCGGAGGAAGGAAGTTATTGATGAAACTGGCTGATTGGGAAGGTAGGAAAAATTACTATATGGCTTGCATGGACGAAAATGTAGTCTTGCTAATGAGTCTTAACTGAGTCAAGTAGTCACTTTCGACTTAATTGTAGGACCTTGATAGGACTTGGACCTGATTGGTCTTTCTCTCGTGCAGACATAATGGGGATGTATTGCAGAAAGCCAATTGGATTGGTAAACTCTCCTTATACGCGCGATCTTTAGAATTACGGAGCAGGCTTGAAGGAAGTCCGTTGTTGAAATATCCACACCGGAGAAGGGTGCTCATGTATGGTCGGAGTAGGGATAGGTGACAATAGCCTTTTTAATTGTACTTAAATAAATGCGATCAACACACTACTCTTATAACCAAGTATCTTCAAGAGTGGAAGTTGAATTGAGTGAAGCCCAAGCTTAATGATATTAAGTTTTATAATTTGATTCACTTATCCAAACCTTTACCTTCAATGAAGTTTACTTTGTGTCTTTGGTGCAGTCACAACCTTGGGATCCAGGTTCTTACAGCAAGAACCTATTAGACATATACATTCACAGGAGAGTGAAAAGATTGAAACACATTGAGATAAACTTACCGTTCCACACAGTCTATCTATACATCCCCACCTTTATCATTACGGAAGAGGACTTAGAAGACTTACTTTATTATGGTGTCTATTGGAGAGAGACAACCTTCTATTTAATCAACCTCAATAAAGGATCCCAACATGACTACATAGTTGCAGGACTTAAAAGCAATTTCGAGACATACTTCCTTCCTTCAACATTGAAAAATACCATCATTGAATAGTGGCTACAAGTCAAGCAAACTATTAGTGGAAAAATAGGATTGATTACCAACACTGTAATTAGACTTGAAAGTTTTAGAGACTCTTTCACACCTGAAACAATTTAGGACTATTTAGTAAAGCAGGGACTGCTAGACACCATCGACATTAAACTATGGGACGAATTAGAGCTACTAATCACGGTTGATATCTCTTTTGATCAGGGTGTAGAGATAATGGAAAAGTGAGAGGCTATTGCCACATCTACAAGCCTCTATGAAAATCAAAATATGGAAGGAAATGCGGCCTCCAATGCAGTTTACCAACTGGCACCCAAGCACACCCAGAAGGGCACTCTGTAAAATCAACCAAGAATCTCCAATCATTCTTTCATAATTGTAGAGTATCACAGACCGAGACGAATCGACATCGAACAGACAATAACTGAAACATTTGTAGAAAACATGGACCATACTCCTATAACTGAGGAGAGAAGAAGCAGCATAGCTGCACTCAGCAGTGAGGACAAGGAGTCCCTGACAGATGAAGGCAGACTCCATAAAATCTGTAGAATATACCATACCTCAGCAGATGATCCCCATGTAAAGGAATTAGTTTTAGTTACTACAAACCTTGTAGGACCTAGTAGAACGCAATCCTAAGCCATTAAAGCATAAATCACAGTCCATACCGATAAAGTAATGCAACTATTTAATACTGGAACTACAAGAGGTGACTTGATATCAGGAATGTTTGTCACTACCCACCAAATACCTACCAGAGATCTCAAAACTTTAATCAACCTAAAGATTGCAGTTACAGGATCACCCTCTGCAATCTGTATGTGGCATAGCCCAGCATTCGGATTACATTGCAAAGCTGTGATAACTCAGAAGCCCTTCTTGTTTTTTGGACACTTATCATATCTTCATAGGAATGCCAGACCATACTGTACACTATGCTGTATTAGATTCCTGAAAATCAATTATCACATTCCCTGATAATGATATCACTAGGACCTGCAAGGAACCAACTAATGCCATTTCCAGCCATTAATAAACCAAATGCTAATGATATCTTTGTAATTTCCTTACAGCATTGCCTACTAAGAATACTGGGGACTTACCAATTGGGGGAGATTTGACCACGACATCCAACTAGAAAAAAAAAGAAACTATTTCAAATGATAAAAAAGTTTCTTCTCATTCCAGGACACGATCATGCTAGCAAACTGTCCATCAATCGAAGATAGGCAAGTAAAAGGAAATATTTATCCAACATAGACACACAACCCAGATAACACATTCCCAAAGTTCAAACTCAATAGCTAAATTAGACTGCTTGCAGACCTGGTACCTATCAAAGATATTGATATTAAGTACTATAAAGCGATTCCCAACGAAGCCATAATACTCTGTACTGTTGTGACAGCAAAGTTCAGTATCACCATAGGTCTGGTAAATTGGTACCGTCAAATCAAAGTTCTCTCCAGCGATGAGAAAAATACAATACTATCAAGACACTCTTTGGATCATTTGCGTTTAGTGTTATGCAGCCAGGAGATGCAAATGACCCTGATATTGGTATTAAAGTTATAGAGATTCTCCTGGATAGATTAACAATAAGGTTCATTTGAGCATACGTAGATGACTTTACAATCTACTCAGAAACAGTTGAGGACCATATATCGCCCAACAGGTCATTCTTGAGAGGAATAAACCAAGTCTATTTTAAGGTATGGCCAGTCAAATGTAAATGTTGTGCCACCACTCACTCTCCCCCAGGACATGAAATAGATGAAAGAGGAATTCATTCAAACACTGAAAGAGTTTGATACATCCAAGACTGGCCTACACCAAATTTGATAACACAATCTCAATCCTTTATTGGAATGGTGATATTACAGGCAAAATTCCTCCTATACCGCCCTTGACTAGAGCAGATTTGATATTCCTAGAACTGTTTGAATAGCTACCTCTGCCTTAGGAGGCCTTCAAACAAGCTAACCACACACTAAGGATACAATTGCGCTCTGACCCATCTCATATGAGACATCAGCCAATCCAATATACCTTATTACTGATTCTTCTAAGGTAGCATCAGGAGCCTGAGTTGGCCTTGGAACCTCTCCTGAGAAAGCATACCCTTCTAGTTCCACAGCAGAAAAACTTGCAACCAGCCAGCTGCACAACCTTGTTTATGAAAAGCAAATTTTAGTGCTAGTTGATGCTATTCAGGCAATCTCTCAGATTCTATATGGCACCAAGTTGACTCTTGTATTTGACAATGAGGCATTATCCTTTTTCCTGAAGCAGATTGAACTCCCTTACCACCAAACTAGATAGTGCATGTTCCTATAATCTTATGAAATTGATATCCTAGACAGACCTGGCAAAGAAAATGTCCTCGCAGATGCACTATCACTCATCTGTCAAGACACACCGGTGGAGGTTGAGTAAATACTCCCTGACCTTATAGAGAAGAAGCCTAAAAAGATTCACTCCTCAACTATGACTCATGGATCAAGACACTACCTCAAAATGGCCCATACTCAAGTCCACATCACTGCTTTCACTCTTCTAATACCATCTCACATTCTTAATCCAAATCACTACTCTATGTGAAATCCATATGATAGCACCTTCTCAAACTAGTGGATCTCGCAGGATGTAAGTTACCATTCAGATTGGTTGTCCAAAGCCATTGACCAAGCACCTAATACTCACGAGCATGCAATCAATGTCCTTCCTGGTTGCGAAATAATCGAGACCTCTTCCTATATCCGCCACCATCAAGTGCCATCACAAGGGACAGTGCATATTTAGCAAGGTAAAGTTTGACCGTACACCCTTGTGGCGAGAATTAAAAACATTCCATGAGATATTGGCCAACGTCTGCATCCTTATGGTATGACCAACTGTTTTAAATAAATCCATGAATCTCCCAGCCAATTAGAATACCTTGCCATAACCAAGTTCTGATTTATTCCCCCAGCAGAATTCCTATTGAACCTGACCCTTAAGCCACACTAGTCCCTCCTCTCTATTTTCACAATAAACTTGACCAAGTTTGAGAATTTAATACATACAGTGTCAGGCACAGGACTGCCTGAATTTGGCACGAATGCAAAACCAACATAAATGGAAAGACTGCAGGATACTATCCCTCAGAATCTTACTAGGCTCCAGGAGCCTTAGGTTTCAACTCTGCCTGCAACTTTGTCTCTCCTCATCTTCGCCAGAGTAGAGCGGAACATATATTGCCTGTTCCTACTACCTCAAAGAGGATGATGGCTACCCAGTCTCTCTTACACTAAGGGATGAGTGGGGGGGAAGAGTAATCTGTGAAATCAACAAAGAATTGGATCTCCCTACCTCTGAACTCCTATCGATTATAATGATTACTTCCACGATCAGCCCTCCTCAAAGCTTGCTGTTCGCAGTTTTCAGCTTACAAACTGCCGGACAGGAAAGTGGTACTCTAGCTATCAAAATGCTTCCCAGAATAACCCTCCTATTTAGGTAATTACTTAAGCTATCTTCCACTATGACTAGTAAATATATTATGCAGTTCTCATTAGATAGTGGAAGTATTACAGTAGAGACTGTCCCTAAGTCACCTATGAGGGAATGTATGTGGGGCTAATAGCAAAAGCGAAATTCTGCTATTGACCCATCAACAAAGGGCACATATTGGGTTACAGAAACTTTTTATATATGACTCTAGAGACTTTTACTGGCTCACGTAAAGGAACAATTTCAAAGACCATGTCCGCAAATGCCACCAATGCTAGCTCAACCACCAACCTACCACTGTTCCAGAATAATCAGACATACACCTGCGTGTCTTTGAACTGTCATTGTCATAACTTGCAATTCACTTTACAGCACTAGTCTATCACGATTCCAAGCTTGACGTTCTTGTTGCTATTTTGGATCAATTCTGTGGTTTTACCTACCTCATAGTAGGCTACCATAATCTCACAGCTATTCTAACAACCCATACATTGAATGAGGAAGTTTGCTCCATTCATAGTCTCTCTACCTCACTATTCTACAAGGAGACAACAAGTTTACCTCCTGCTTTTAGAACCAGCTTATGGTGAATCTCAATATTGATATCAACATTGCTACAGCTTTCCATCACCTGACTGGTTGACTAATCGAGCCCATTCAAAAAACTATATGCCCAAGCCTGAGAAATTCTGATAAGCCTATAGGTATCAATCGGGTTCGCCACTTCCTTCAGGTCTCTATTGCAATCAATACAGCACCCCGCGATATAACAAAGCTCTCCCCCTTCAAAATCACATTTGGCAGACAACCAAACCTCTTTACCAGGTTCAAAGTTCTCCCCAGTTAAGTACTAGCATCAGACGAGATTGTTCACTAGCTTAAAAAGAACTGGCAACTTGCCCTAGTGGCACCCATGCTGGCTAGAGCACTCCTCACTACCTCTAGTGATAATAGAGGCATGGATAGACTGCTAATCATCCCTAAGGAAACTGAAGTTATCCTTAACTCAGCACCTTGTATCTATAGGGTTGGAAAAACTTACACCCTAGGTGCACCTTTGTTAAAACCTTTCTCTGTGATGGAAGGACCAGACACACACACCAACTTCCAAGTCATGCTTCCACCAGTGATGGCAGCAATCCACACAACGATCTATTGTATACATCTTTGCCTTTATCTAAGACCTAAACCCTCCACCACCCCATACACACTTGAACACAAATGGAAAGACACAGTCATGATCGATAATCGTGGACTGCAGCAAGGGGAAATCGCAAAGATAATTCAAGATCTAATCTCTTATAGAGTGACAAAGTCCTGAACTTAAAGATAAAGCAATGATGAAATAAAGGGTACTTAGGAACCCCTCTAGAACCTTGAAGGAACCATAACTCTCATCAAATCATGCTGGTTTTATACCTACTAGGAAGCTCTACCGTGCTGAATGCCTAGGACACATAGTGAGACTTTCTCTGCCTGGCCTCTCTAGAAACCAGATTATGCCCTCATATAACCTGTGCTGGACCCTGACAGATTTTGGTAACCTTTTCAGAAGTTAGACTACACAGAATCCGATACCAGCAAAGCACTCTCCGCCTAGAGTGAATCTTAAATGGAAATCTAACACTTACATAATATTGTCTTTGCTCGAATGGGCCTAAAAAGAGTGCAAGATACTAACACAAAGGATGAATATATGTTTACAGAGAAAGTTATATGATTAGAAATTGAGTTGAATGTGCTAAGGCAGGTTCATCATTAAGTATTTTAGGTTATTCATTATTGATATATTTATTTTATTTCTTTGTTTGGGAATATGACAGAATCATACAATGTTTCTACATTTAAAACTTACTTGATTTTAGGTATTACTTATTTGGGTTTAAACCAGATAAGTTTCACCGCTTTGGTTGGCCCTTCCAATTGATTATCAAATGCATACTGGTTCTTATTTACTTGTTTCAGTTATCGTTAATCCCTCATTGATTCTACCAATTCAACCAACGCTAGCCTCTTGCTATATCAAAAGGCTTTGTACAGTATTAGCGATCATGGGTTCATCCTGGTTTGTATTCCATTACTTATATTTTTAGCTCAATCCAGGTGGCTTTACCTATCTGTTGTGGAAATATGTTTATATTGAATCACTGCTTCTATTTATGTTTGTTGGACAGGATGATGGTGCCTAGGTTAAGTTTTTCAAGCTACAATTATTTGTATTTAACAAGACTGCAATCCCTTCAGGATCCAGAATCTTAAGACTCACAGAACTATCATCTTGAATACTAGAAGCCGACTAGTTATTCAATTAGTTCCACACCTTTTACATTTCGTATAGAAAACCTATATATAAACGCTCCTCACAATATCCTGAGAGAATCTACATCGTGTCTTTGGGATTCTGGTTATACTAGGGTGTGGGTTACCACCAGGCCTATTGGCAGCTCTTATTGGGACTGTACATCTCACACAGTAGGTGTCTCTCATATGTTGGCTGAATAGCCAGTAACCATAACCAACTATTTAGAGACCACCTTGAACCTGATAAGACTGAAAAATGTACACAGTCCTGTAATCTCCCTGAGTAATAGTCCTAAGCCTAAGCTATCGTTACTCAACCAGTCGACCTTTATCAACATATACCTCCATATCTCCTCTACTCCGAGCGGGCTTTTATTAACCACTCCCTTACCTCCAATAGGGTGAAAGAGAATCCGAAGTACATACAGAGTGCCAGCTACTGTAAATACTAGTAACCGCCCTACACAGCAGTGCGCCAACCATTATATATTCTGTATAATAGATACAGTCGTTGATATAGTAACAACTATAAACCCGTACATTTCCCCATTCATCATGACAATTTTGTTAGGATTAAACTAGCCGTACTAGTTTACTACTATGACTCAAATTGCTTATGTTGAGGTGGCAGCACAGTGTCAGAGTTACTAAAGATCCTCTATCATGTTGTGCTGCCTCGAGTGCAGTTACCCATAAGCATATAACTGTTACACATATGGGAAATTGTATTAGACTTTTGAGTCTAATTTCTTTCATATGAGATGGTATATAGCGCTGGGAGGTGAGTATATTGACTACAACCCACACTAGCAAGAAGTAGGATTATATCCAGAAGTACACAGACTCGGTGAAAGATAATTGAGAAATTTATCCAAATATATCCATGACGTATTTGGCATTCTTGATAATCTAAATGCATCTGCATATGAGTGGATATACGCAGGAACAACGGCCATCCAGACTGATCACCTTGTATTCAGTATGATATTTGCAATTCGGCAGCATCGACTTGAACTTTGTTCATTTGCCAAAGATATCGAAGGCTATTTACTGTTTTAGTGCTTGAAACCCGGAGAGGAATAGACAATCCTGGGGATCATTTGCTATAGTGGGGGCATAGATATTCAGGTCAAATGATGTTACCACTCTTGAGACCATGGCTGTAGTTTCCTAGGATACTTCTTTTATATGGATAATTTAGGTACTGGGAAGAGTGTATAAATAGTTAGCAATCCACCGTAGTAAAGGGATTAACAACCAAACCAGAAGAGACTTTAATAATATAATAAAATTCACGATTCAAGAACCTTTATCTTGTAGCATACTTTTTACCGAGGTATCATGACAGTTCTCCGACTTTCTCAATATGAGAAAAGGCCTATGCAATTCTACAGTACCGAATTAGCTACTCTGTAAGACTATATTGTTACTCTCGTGTCAATAAAGTAACACAATATATTTTAAAGCCCTAAGAATAATTTGACCCTCATAGTTTTCATCAGTACCAACATTGTGGGGACTGCCGACCTCTCAACTTTGACAACGTATTTCCTATAAACTAGGAAGAGTAGGCACTAGACATCACTGCAGTAGCACTCTGACAACTTGCTTGCATACAGAGAAAATACAAGCAACATATCTCTCGTCAAGATAGTCAGCAGATAACTGCTTTTACAAAATGCAAACTATAATGCTCCATATCCTCTTTTGAATATATAATTGTTGCTGACTTTATGGAAAAACAGCTTTTCAAACTAAATTATATTCCTATTACTACCTTTTTGCCTAGAGGCCAGATTACAGCTTATTTTTATGTTCCTTATGCAGAAATTAATTGAATGTCTAACAGGGTTGCAATGGATGTGTCCGGAGATGATGAACCAATTGCAAGTCCTATGTGACAAGACTGGATGATCGAAGAGGATGACATGGAAGCTACCCCTATCGGCATCCTTAATCCTGTCCTATAGCTGTAACAGCTCTACCTTTACACATTTGTAGCGTCAACCATCAAGAGTTTCGAAACGTGCCGTGCGAACCAAGAAGCCTGCCAATATGTAACATAACTTCCAGCTCAATGTTGTCTATGCATTTTGCCAACTGGACCAATCAATGAAAGAAAGTGCAGATGAGAATCACATAGCGATCTCAGTACTATCACAGGAGGTCATGCAGGGTTTTATAATACGAGATATGCTTAGAGCCGTATAGCTAGAGGAGAGATTATAAATGATGCTGAGATAGCGGAAGGTCGCCATGCATTAGCAAAATTGAGTTGCGACACTGACCGGGACTAGCAAAGGTTACATGCCCAGGTTCCGTCAGGGTTGTGATGCCAATAGGCTCAACAGGATCATCAGGCCCAAGTCTCACGAAAAAAGGGACTGAATCCAACAAAAGTAACGAATGCAACTCTATACTAAGTTGTACCAAGACAAATAGAATAGACCAGAAGGATGAGTGAGCAAAGTGAAATTGTGGCTCAGAAGCAACAAGAGCAGAGCTTGTGTATAAGGCCTAGCTAGATGCTTTGGTAACTCGATTAGCGGAGAAGATACTTGCACCAACCGGGCAAGGACCTAGTCATGGCGTCCCAGGACCCTCTAACTGAGTACCAACAATGGTACAACCAGATGGAACTATTCCTACAAAGGAATTAGCATCAACTCCAAGAAAGGAAAAAGGAAAAGGAGATTATCGAGGAGGTAATAACCTACAACGCCACAACCATCTGGCAACCTTTGTGATGCCCTAGGCCCAGAAGATGATGGGTGTGATAGTGATGGAGAGGATGAATGGGGAAGAAAGTGCGGTAGGCCGGAATAAGCTCCCCGTTTACCATCTATTCTGAGAAATGATGTACCCGAGGACAGGTTAACTATGGCTTTCTTAGAAGCTATCGGTGGACTCTCTCAACCAGCAAAGGCAATAGCAGAACCACACTACTTCTTCGAAGAAAATGACAACCAAAGTGTTTGAAACTGGTGGACAGCCTGGCAAGACTATTTCAATTGCAATCATACACTGAGGGACAATCATGCCCAGCGACTAGTTTTAGCCTGTGGGGAAACAAAGGGGAACAAATTGGTACCCTGCTTGGAGAAATAGCGAAAGGTAATGGCTGAATAGGTGGATATACACGGGACACAGAATATTCCAAATGGGAACGCTTTGAACAAGAAATTAGGAAGCAATGTTTCAGCATCTTGGAGGAAAGGGGAGTCCTAGATGAAATGACTGAGGTAGTCTAAAAGGGAAAAATCGACTACTATCTTCTCCCTCTCGAAAATCTCAACATCAAGGCTGGACTTGCAGGAATTAATTCCTGGGTCCGGGTGGAAAGCAAACTTCCAAAAGATATTCTTCAGTGGTTATCCCATCTGAAGGTCTCCTATGTAGAGGAATGGATGCAAACCATACTGGAAGTTGGCAGAAAAGAGGAGGAATTTCTGTAACGGTGCACATTATTCAAAACAGTGCCTTAAAACAGTGGAACGCCAAAACGAAAGTGCCATGACACTGGTAAAGGAGTCAATACCAAACAAGGATACACCAACCCATAGCAAAAAAACAAAGTATCACAATAGAGAGCAGCGAAGGCCAATCCATCAGAAACCGAACAAGGTAATAATAATAAAGACGCGTATACAGACTGGAGGAATGCTTAAAGTGGTATCCCCCAAGATGCTGTTGATAAGCGAAAGGTAGATTTGGCTTGGACTCGCTGCAGACTCAACAACCACACCTGGCGAATTTGTCGAAAGTACATAATGGTATCAAGAGCCTAGGCTCAGGAACCAACCAAGGACCGCCAGATCTTTTCCGGCAAACCACAGAGAGCTGCTCTCGCTGTAATAACATCAGGGCCAAAGGTTACCCAGATACCATGCTAACTGGTACCTAGGTTATGGGAATTATTGGATACAAAAAAGTCCTAATAGTAACAAAGGCGGCGGCGATTGGGTATTCTGTGCACTAGTCATAGTGACTGGAATCGAAACTGGCAACCCTCTAGTCTATGGTGCTGAAGGCTACCAACAACAAAAAAGAATTCTAAAATTCTTCCAAAAAATTGGTATGCAACTCCAAGTTAGCAAGTTGGGAACGGTAGTTCCCTGGAACCTCAATGTTGTTCTGTAGCGTGCATCAACCGAATGGATGCAGGAGACCAGAAGATAAGACCTCCCCTGTCAGGTAGATCTCGTTTCTTTTTTATTTTTCCTCATATTGGTGGTAATTTTAGGTTCTAGGTTTTGACTTTTAGGAAGAATGATCTCCTATTTAGCCACTGGGATGTGCTTCCTAATTTTAGATATTCAGAAAGTGCAGGGCTATAGTAGGGGTGACCCCTAATACTCTCTAGCCCTAGATGCCTCCGTTACAAATTAGCTTTGTTTAATCCCACAGAAGGGTGGATTGAACGCAGGACCCTGCGGACAAAATTAAGGTGCCAGGCTCATTTTACCACTAGACCATAGCTGTAGAGCTGTAAACTCTTTTTGGAAACCTCTTGATATGGACGCGGTTACCAGGCCATTAAAACAACCACGATGAAAATTTAGCAAATGTAAACACTTTGGGACGAGATATTCCAAAATCGGGAATGGTTACTGGTTTCTGAATTTTGGAACCTTTTCGGGAATAAAATTTATTTTCCAAAATTATTTTTCCTTTACGGAATTATCCTATGAAGTGTGAGATGTATATGTTTCTTAAGGCATTTTTATGGCATTTTACAGGTCTCTCCCTTATTGCCGTTGGTTTTAATTTTTTAGGAGCCCCACGGCAGGGTATAAAGATTGGTCGTAGTGGGACACCCAGAATCTTAAAAATTCATTATTTGTTAGTTCGTCGGAGGAGACCTCCATGGTCGAAACAATTCCGGCATTATTACAAACACCCAAGGTATTTAACCATAATGTCTTATAAGTGAGGATGAACGCATATAATAATATTGCATAAGTAACATAAACTCAAATAAGAAGAACCAAAACACTAATAATGTACTAAAAGAACTGCACACATCTATGTGTACGGGAAACTATATCATTTAAGAGTCCTATTAGACTCTAGATCAAATAACTTTGTTAAACACAAAAATTTAAAAGAGGGATTATATATTCCTTACAAGTGTGGTGGGGATCCCATACCTATTTAGGATTATACTGGAGATGAAATTGCAACAAGAAGGGATTTCACGATTCCCCAATACCGGGAAATTGGGAAAAATTAGCACTTATTGAAGATCGTGTGCGGGATCGGACCTACTGGAAGATATGGAATAATAAGTCCATTTGGATGGTGGAATAATGAATACTCAATAAAGGGAATTCATCCCTCGGAAAACTAGTTATTTGAGACCTCAGGATGCCACTTCATCTCTTGCCAGAGGATGAAGCAATCTTGATTGAAGGGGATGATAAACTATAGGAAGACCCAGAAGCTAAGGTCATTGGACGGGTTGTAAGGGTAGAAGTAGAGGAAGAAATAATCGTCAACACTCTGCTGGTACTGTACTACAGATGCACAGACTTATTTCGTCCATCAACAGCGGTAAATCTACCACACAATCTAATCTTCACTCATGCTATTAACATCAAACCCTCTACACGACCACCGTCGGGACCAATTAATCCCAATTGGAAATGTAGTTAAAACTACAGCGAACAGCTCTGGATGATATGTTAAAACAAGGAAAGATTTCACCTAGCAAAGCACTGGTTCGAACATCAATACCTTTTGTGACAAAGCCAGATGGAAGTCTAATGGTGGTAGTCAACTAACGAGGCCGCCTCAAAGTCACTATCCAAAATAATTATCCACTACCCCTTATGATGGAACTACACGACCCTGTGGAAGGAGCCACTTTTTTCACCAACTGGAAGCTGAAGGACGATTACCATTTGATCTGTATAAGAAAGAATGAAGACTCGAAAACTGCTTGTCAAATACGATATGGCTCATATGAATATAATGTCATGCCATTTGGTCTGGTAAATGTACCAGCCACATTCCAATTGATAAAGACTATGATCCTGAAAGACTTCGACGATGAAGGAGTTGTAATATCCATTGATGATATATTTATATACTATAAATCTGAGAAAGATAATGTCATCTTGCTTAGCAAATTATTAGAGAGACTGCCAGAATACTGAATGGCTATCTCGGTTACCAAAAGCAGCTTCCATGTCACATCAGAGGAGCCCCTGGGGTATGTTTTGGCTATTGATGGAGTTTTTGTAAGTGACAGAAAGGTGGAATCAATCAAGGCCAGGAAATCACCTACCGCCGTAAAAGAAATTCAAATATTTATGGGCTTCGCCAACTTCTACCAAAGGTTCATAAAGAATTTCTCTGCACTATGCACACCAATGACTGATTTACTTAAAGGAAACCGGAAGGATTTTGGTTAGGGTCAAAGGCAACAACAAGCGTTTGTGGAGTTCACATGTAGGTTCATCAAGGCGCCGATATTATGTATATTCCATCTGGACGGGGCAACCGTCCAGGAAACATATACCAGTTATTATGCCCTTGGATGTGTCCTCTCTCGATATTTGGACAAAAACCTACATCCTGTCACTTTCCATTCTTGAAAGTTGATACCTACTAATCGCAATAGTGACATTCATGACATGGAATTGTAGGTAATTATTACAAACCTATCCTTAGTCTCCCGGACAAGGCACACTATCTCCTTTTAAATGCAACAGGTAACGATACGTACCGCTCGTCTTACCTCTCTTCAGGTCTCGTAGCCTTATGTCGCCTAGGGAACGCAGAGTCCTTTCACTCCTAGTCCTTGCGACTGCTCCTTAGCGATACGTTTCTCGAATCACCTTTCGGTCGTTGATATAAACCGATGGTCGTAATAAGAATAAAGTTTAGATTGAACTAATAGTAAAAGTATAACATAGGAAGTAACTTAGGTGGTTGCGTGAAGAGCTAGCTATCGGTGTCTTTTTTTTTTTCTTTTTTTTTTTTTTATTTTATTTTATTTTTTTTTATTTCATGTGTTGCTTGTTAAGGTACAAGAACTCGCATGCATCGTGAGATATGGCGTAAAGAAAACCTCGAATCCATAATGAACAAACCAAGGAAAGAACACCCCCAAAAGCTCCTAGTAGTGCCTTGCATAAGACACGTCACCACATACGGTTAATCCGAAAGTAAATGAAACAAACCAAGACCCAAGGGCCAACTTGTAACACAAAATAAAACACAACCACAAACACCCAGGAAAACCCAAGCTAATGAAAATATAAGACAAAGCGGCCGGGGCGGAAAGGAAGAAAGAAGGTGAGGGGCCAAGGAGGAGGCTGGGGAAGAGGGGAAGATCATTGGGGAGGGGAAGCGACACCCAGGGCCAGGCATAAGGGGGGGGAAGGTGGTGCCCGTCTCGCGGATAAAGCGACCGAGGGCAAGGAGGAGCGGGAGCGAGGACCAAAGAGAGGCCTCAGGGCCAATGTCGGTGACACCTAGGAGGTAGCGTGACCATTCCAGGGCCGTCGAAGGACAGCGTAGGATGGCGTGGCTGAATGTCTCATCCTCCTCCACACAACGGGCGCAGACGGTGGGAAGGCCGATGGAAAACCAGGAGGGGTGGGCCGCAAGGTAGCTCGTAAACGAGCGCTTCTGATGCACGCGCCCGGCAATGAACTACCCAAGGCCCATGAAAGGGTGAGGCGAAAGGCGCCTGGGAAAATGATAATACTCCGGGGGAGGAGCGGTCCTGAGCCAGTCATCCATGAGGAGATCATGGGCCTTTCGGCGCAGAACACGGTAGGCGGAGGTCATTGCTGCTGCAGGCGGCTGGGGGGGGGGAAAGGATACTAGATCCGTCCTAATCAAGGGGGCAAAGGATAACGAGCCCAGGAGCAGTAGTGCCAGATGACCGAGAGCATCAATTGGGAGGTGCGTGCGTACCGGTGGTGTAGGGGGGGACGTCCGCCACCTCAGGGCCATAACATTAGCAGGTAGACGCCTACACAGGTGTCGAAATGAATCCATTGCACGGAACTGTAGCAGCGAAGGAAAGTCAGGAGGAAGGCGAGCTGCAGCAGGACTGGCAGAGGGCGGGAAGGATACCAGCCGGAGGGCGGCCAGGTGGCGACGGTGGCTGGCCAAGGAAGCGATTGGGGGGAGGCAGGATTCTGCAGAGAGGATTGGAGTGGGAGTGGATCGGAAACAGTTGGTGACCCAACGCTGAACAGAACGCCAAAAAACCTCCATTCGATCCAGAAGTGAGCGGGAGGGCACCAGAAGGTCAGCTCCATAAAGAAGGATTGGTAAAAAAAGGGAGACGGCCAGCCTGTGGCACAAATGGGGCGAGAGTCCAGACCCTGGGGGTGACAGGCGCTAAACAGTAGAAAATGCACCCTGGGCAAGAGAAAGGCGACGGGACAAATGAGCGTGAGTGGAAAGAGAAGGGGTAAACCAGTAGCCCAGCCAACGGACCTGTGACTGCGGGGAGAACAAAAGCGAATCGATAGCGATTCGAGAAAAATCCAGTGCTCCCCGCTGAAGCGGAGTCATCCAGTGCATCAACTCAGTCTTAGGGACTGAGAAGGACACACGACGCATGCAGGCCCTACGCTTGAGACGCGAGTAAATCAGCTGTAGGGAGCGAACATTGCCCCGATAAGAGGGAGACGCCACAGTGATGGCAAAAGCATCAACATAGGAAAGAATAAGCCCCCTAGGGACCGAAAAATGCAATAAAGAAATCTAAATAACAAACAGCAAAGGAGAGACTGGGGACCCCTCAGGGGTGTCGACAAAAACAGGGGAAAAGGTCCTTGGAGAACCATGAAACAATAAGGAGCAGGTGCGCCCAGTGAGGAAATACCTGACCCAGGCGACCAGGTAGTGATTGACCCCCTCTCTCTTGAGGGATTCGGCCAAAACAGATGAGTCAACATTGTCAAAGCCACCCTTAATATCGAGAAAGAGGGTTGAGACCTTGAGGCGTGGACGTTGAAAGGAGCGGACAATGTGAACCAAAGAAGCACAGGCGTCAAAGCAGGAGAGACCAGGAAGAGAGCCACACTGGTTAGGATTCAGGAGCCCAACGGCACGGACTATAGGCTCCAGGCGGGATGCGACGACCCTTTCCAAGATCTTGGACAGGGTCTGAAGAAGAACAATAATGCGGAAGGAAGAAGGAGAATCATATGAAGATTTGCTGAGCTTATCAAGGATAACCCCATTTGCCTTTTTTAGAGAAGGAGGGTGGAAGCCAAACTGCAGGAGCGGGCTGAGGAGATGGGTGAGGATCAAGGGGTTGAGAGCGTGTACCTTCTTCCAGACAGAATACGCGATCGTGTCAGGGCCCGGGGCGGAGGAGGAGGATGAGCGAGCCAGGTTGGAAGCCACTTCCTCAGTTGTGAGGGGGGGGCAGTCTCCGAATGGGCGCAAGATGGAGGGGAGGGAAGTGAAAGGACGAGGAGGGAAAAAATGGTCTAGGAGGGCCTGGTTCATACCCTCAGGAGTATTGGCCCCTGGGAGGTAGGGGGAACGAGGGGTGGGGCGGCCAAGGGCAAGCCTTCTAGTGGTCCAAATAGTGCGGGGAGTGGTTGACATGAGGAGGGTAGACCAGTGGACCCTCTTTGCAGCCTTAATCGCCTTAAAGTACCCACGCTTAGAGAGGCGGGAAGCGTCCTGCGCTCCGGGAGGGCAGTCAGGTCGTCTAGTCATACGTGAGGCAGACTGGAACTCCCGTCGCAGAGTAGAAAGTAGAGGGGACAACCAGGGTTTGGCGTGGAGGGAGGGGCGGGACAAGGCGGTGTGCGCCTTTTGGAGAGAAGTGAGGCGGGTGGAGTGTCGGTCGAACCAGGTGCTCAGGGAGGTGGCTGTTGGGAGAGAGGGGGCCTTAGAAACCGAAAACTTCTTAAGCTCCTCCTCCAGTGCGGGCCACTCTGTCAAAGCCCAGTTAGGGGCTGGAGCTTGAGTGGCTGCAGAAGGGTGAGCGAAGGTGATGGAGATAGGAACATGGTCAGAGCCAGTGTAGGGGAGTGGAGTATCCCATAGTTGGAAGTAAGGGGCAAGAGGAGGGGACACAAATGCAAGTTCGATAACACTAGGGCGGGACGAGCCACCCTGGGGAAAGCGAGTAAAAACACCCGTAGTGTTCAAGAGAGAAAAACCCAAGGCAGAGGCCCAGTCAGCATACAAGGATGAGGCAGCAAGCTCCTGATGAGAGAAGTCGTGCAGGGGATTTGCAGCAGGAAGGTGAATGTTGAGATCTCCCAGGGTTAAAACAGGAAAATCAACAGAGGGAAACACAACAGAGGGGGGAACACTACGACGAGGGGAGGAAGGAGAAAACCAAGTGCTATAGGAATTCAAAATACGAAAACGTGAAAAGGAAAACCCAAAGGCCTTAGTGCACTGGAAAAAATCCAAGCCCATGACATCCCGCCTACCACAAAACACAGGAAGAATAATACAGGACTTCAGCAAGGAAGCAGAAACATAAAAGGCCACCCTAGGGGAACCAGAAGACAAAGCAGTGGGGTAAAAGGAAGAAAACCCACGATAGGTGGGAAGGCGGCCCATGTAAACCGGGGGTTCCTTTAAACAAACAACAGAAGGAGGAAGTGATAAGCCTGCAAAGGAATAAAATAATGAAAGAAATACACCCCAGCTCCCAAGGCTGTTGTGTTGGACAATGGACAGTAGTGAGTTGAGTGGAGGGGTGGGGGAGGAAGAGTGGGCATGAGACATTAGCGGGCAGAGCGCGACCCATGATGTGAGGAAGGAGTAGGGGAGGG
>QFET01012744.1:0-22239 GCA_003316355.1 Tuber calosporum
ACACCATTCTATTGTACTCCCCTTGTCTTCGCCTCTCAGCAGGTCTCCCTTAGACACCTAAGCGATAGCAGCCTACCGCTTAGGCTCTATTGTATAACCGTTCACACAGGCAGCGCCTGTTACATTTATTTCGCCTCAGCAGGTGATATCTGGTTCTGTGGATTGAGAACAGTGGGTAGGATTGATCACCCTTCCCTTTTCTTGATAACTAGCTAGAAGCAGGAGCAGCAGGGAGATACTCCCGACTCTAGTGCTACATTCATCAATACAGACAGAAGAGTTCAGACCACCAGGTCTAGAAGGATATCCAGACCTCCCAGCAGACTTGGAAATAACCCAGACACAGACCCAAAAGGAGAAGGTGACGATACACCTATACCTAGTCAAAGTTTCCTACAACCAGGAGACCTTGATACAGACTCAGAAGAGACTTCACAGCAGAGCAAATCGTCCAAAGGGAAAGCCAGAGAACAGAGACAGCTCAGGAATCGAGACCAAGAACTAGAAGCATCTTGGAGACAGTCTTTGGAACCCTACCAAACTCTGCAGTACCCTCTAGAAGCGAGACACCACCTGGCAGATTTCCAGACTCCCCAGGACCCTCTAGACCACCTCCAGTACCTCAAGGAAAAGGGAAAGAACCAGAAACTCCCAGACACCCGCCAGCACCTCCGCCAGCATCTAGAACGATGGCTGACGCTCCAGACCAACCCAGATAACCAAAGATCAAGCTTCCACAACCATCCAAGTTCAGTGGAGAAGGCTAAGATCTACAATTAGACAAACTCAAGCGCTGGTTTAGGGAGGTGAAGAAGTACCTATCCAAGTATGATGTCCTTGATGACACTGAGGATGTAGTGGACTACTATGGCGCCTATACAGAAATGCGAGCACATAGTGCCTACCTCAACCTCATGGATGAGTTTGAAGACAACCAACCCTGCCTCCAAGAATTCAAGAATCGCTTTAAACAGCTTTTTGAAGCATCAACCAACACAGATGACCTGTACCTCAAATGGCAGAAGAGAGAACAGTCCTCAGCAGGCAAGCCAGCGAGAATTTCCAAGATTGGTGGAGAACTAGAAGACCTCAGAGGAACACTGCCTAGCGACTCAATATCAGACTATGCATAAAGACAACGTTTTTTGGATGCCATGGATCCTAGGCTCAGAAGAAATTTGGAACCACAGATAAGAGATACCGATACCTGGAACTAAGTTGTCCAATTGGCAGAGAGATATGATGCAACAATGTTCAAGACAGGAGCTTATGGGAGTAGCGGCAGCTCCTCCAGCACCTCCGGAAATAGGCCAAACAAAGCTAAGAACTCTCCACAACAAACCAGCAACAAGCCAGCAGGAAACGTCAAAGCTCCAGCAAGAAAATTGACTTCTCCCAAGCATAAGAAGCCAAGCAAGCAGGAAATGGATCGACGCAAGAGAGAAGGAGCCTGTTACTACTGTGGAGAAGCAGGACATATGGCAAATGATTGTCCTAAGAAGGAAATCAAGTCAAATCATGTCATTGTCACCCAGGACACACCCGATAGTGAGTAAGAGCACTATGAGGCAGAAAGCGATGATACAGAAGAGTTGGATGGAAGGAATAGCATCATTACTTACAAGACTACTGTTGGCGCCCTCAAGGAAGCGGCCAGGCCATTACAAGCATTAGAATTCACAATGCTAGTCAACAAGAAACCCGCCAGGGTCCTAGCAGACCCTGGAACTATTGGCGGTACCCTAATCAGCAATCGCTTGGTTACAACAAACAATATCCCATATACCAATAAGAAGACGCCTACAACGCTCAAAATGGCTGCCAAAGGATCCAGATCAAGCAGCAATCACTCTGCATCACAGATATCGAAATTGGAAGCATGAAGGTACCGAAGGTACACATGAGCGTCACTCCAGTATCAGATTATGATATACTACTCAGTATGAATGACCTCATACGCTTTGGAGCAGTCATAGACTGCCAGAAAAATACCCTCTACTTCCCTGACCACAAGGTCAGAGTAAACTGCAATGGGAACAGCACCCAGCCTCACTCAGCGATGGCTAAACAAGAGGATATACCAGATTTCCACAAGGTGTTGCCCCAGGCTTTTGTCATAGAAATACCTGAAACCCTACCACCATTGCGGCGCTTTAACCACCAGATCATGATCAAGGACCCAGACCTTTATGTCAAAATGCCAACATTCAAGACCCCCGAAAAATTGATCCCTAAATTCAAGGCATGGATAGATAAGCAAATCAGAGCTGGGATACTCTACAGATCACAGACTCCTGGAGGCGCTAGCATGTTCATTCAAGGGAAACCTGATGGCAGGATAAGACCTTTAGTGGACCTTCGCCTTAGGCATAAGAACACTAAGAAGGACGAAGCCCCAATCCCTATTCAGTAGCTCATACTTAACACTGTGGGCAGAGCCAAATTCCGAAGCAAGATAGACCTCAGTGATGCCTACTTTTAGACCAGGGTTGAGCCTGAGGATGAGAAATATAACACTATCAAGACACCGTTTGGTTGCTTCGCCTGCAAAGTAATGCTGCAAGGAGATACAAATGCGCCAGGAACTTTCATGAAAGTCATGGAAGATACACTATCAGAAGAGTTAGGAGTCTTTGTATGGGTATACATTGACGATATCCTGATATATAGCGATACACACCAAGACCATATCAAGCATATCAAAGCTATTTGCAAGAAGCTGGAAAAAGCGCAGCTATATGCCAACCCAAAGAAGAGTGTTTTCTTTGCAGAAAAACTTGATATACTAGGACACCTTATTGATGATAAAGGCATTCACCCAGCCCCAGAGAAGATCAGAAGCGTTGAGGACTGGACAAGACCTCAGAACAGAAAAGGACTTCAGCGCTTTAGTGGGATCGTTAATTATATCTCCCAGTTCCTGCCACACATCGCCACCATTACTGCACCACTTACAGAGCTTACCGGCGATGCTGAATGGATATGGACAGACTTGCAGGAAGCAGTCTTTCAAGCAGTGAAAAAGGCGGCGAAAAATCATCAAATCCTTAAACCTATTGACTATACCAACTCAGAACCAATCTGGCTATTCACAGATGCATCTCATACCGGCAGTGGCGCTTGGATAGGCCAAGGACCAACCAGAGATACAGCCAGACCGGCAGCATTCCATTCCAGGAAACTGTCAGCCTCTCAGAGTAACTACCCCACACACCAACAGGCAGCGCTTGCAATAGTTGAGGCTGTACAAGCCTTCGCCCACCTGTTGTCCCATACAAAGTTCACCATAGTTACCGACCATGAGATCCTTACCAAGCTCATGACACAGAAGAATCTCCGTGAGCGGCAGTAGAGATGGATAATGCATCTTAGCCGCTTTGATTATAAAATAGAATATATGCCTGGAGTTACGAACTTTCTGGCAGACTATCTATCCAGAGTTAATGAGACCAAATCAGGGCCTGAAGATATATACTACAGGACCCCACCTCCGAAAATTCAGATCTCCAGAACCACAACTCCAATCATATTCAAACCAACTACACTTCTTCCTCATACTATAGCCTAGATTCCGATAGCGAAATGGAAACCATTGAAGAAACAGGGCACTCTCCATCCCTCACTACTCGCGAATCTATCTATCACTCCTCCCCAGACTACCTAGCAAGCAAAGAGGTAGCAGCCAATGCAGTCACTCGCTCCCAAAAGCGAAAGAATAGCGTTGGTAGCAACGATAGCAGCATCCAGGCAGGCAACTCTTGGGGAGACCAAGCTACTTTGAACCTTCACCAGACTAGAGAGGAACGAAGCGATTTCAGCGCTGTCTTGGACTGCCTGCTATGATGCCTAGTGCCACAAACACAGAGACAGCAAAGAAGCCAATGGATACTTCCCCAAGGACTCTGAAAAGCGAAAGCAAGTAAAGAAAGCGAAAGCAATATCAGATACCTCAATGGACAGTAGCCCCCCTCCATCAAACAATAGCTCTATGTCCCTACCCTCACCAGGAAACAAATACCTCAGACTTGCAGATATGTTAACTCCTGCCTCCCCACCTCCAGCTTCACCAGCTTCGCCAGCTTCTAGACCCCTCTATAGTGATCCTGAAGCTTTCTGGAATTCTACAGAAACTGACAAGGCCCAGACCTTTCTTGGTACCCTCCATTCATCCCTCATGGGAAAAATCCGCCCCGCTGTCATTTAAGCTCTCCAGAATGATCCTCTTTTCCGGCGAGTCCTGGAGACAACTGACAAGCTACACTATTCAATCCAGGATGGCCTCCTCATAGCTGAAAATACCAACGGCTATTCTAACATCTATATCCCTATGGGTCCCTTAGAAAGGGGAGTATCCCTTCGGGATTTCATCCTTAAAACAGTTCATGAAGGCCTAGGACATTTCTCAGCTCACAAGTCCTACAAGTACGCCGCTTGTTTCTTCTGGTGGAGTCAGATGTGCCAGGACTTTATAGCCTACAGCCGCTCTTGTGATCAATGTCAGATCAACAAGGAACCCACCACACTTCCGGCAGGTAGATCGCTGGCCCTGCCAGCACCTGACGAAACCTAGGAATCCCTTGCCATCGATTTCGCTGGCCCCTTCAACAAATCAAATAATCATACTACCATCGTGGTTATTATCGATCGCTTTACCTACTACACTCATCTTATACCACTTCAGGACTCTGCCACCTCCGAAAAAGTATTCAGCCTGCTCCAGAAGACGATATTTGATGTTCATAGACATCCCCTAAGTATAGTACTGGACCAAGACTCCCGCTTTACCTCTAATTTCTGGTCTCAGATGATGAAGTCAATGGGAATCCAGGTCTAGATGGCAACTCAATACCACCACCAAACCAATGGCCTGGTAGCGCGCCAGATTCGCACCCTTAAACAAATGATGAGGAACTTCATCAACAAAAGACAGAACAACTGGTCCAAAGCCCTCCCAGCGATAGCAGCAGCCATGAATGGCGCCCCTCATGAATCCTTAGGAATATCTCCATACCTAGCACTCTATGGACGCCCTTGGAAGCTCTTCAATCCTGTCCTCAGATCCGCCAGTAAAGTACCAGCAGTGGACGAGATCTTGAATGCTGATGAAGCCACCAGGATGGAAGTTGATATGGCAAGAAAGGATGCCACATTCCGGCAGACTGTGCAAGCAGATAAAAATAGGAACCCCTATCGAAGACCATTCAACATTGGCACCAGAGTTCTTGTTAGAGGATGCCCATACACCTCTGCCCCTGGACGATCCAAGAAGCTAGAGCCTCACTGGTTTGGACCCTTTAAGGTCATAGAGCATGACTCTAGTAGCGATAACTATAAGCTGGAATTGCCTAAGAGAATGGAGCGCCAGAAGCCATACTTTCACATCTCATCCCTCAAGGAATACCATGAGAACGATCCCAATAGATTTACATCCAGGAGGATGGATAGGCTGGCCCCTATACTCATCAACAATGCAGAAGAATGGGAAGCCGAGGAGATACTGGATTATCACCTACATAACGACAGAGTCGAGTTCCAGGTCCACTGGAAAGGGTATGAAAGGACTGATGACTCTTGGGAACCTATCGAGAACCTGGAGAACTCATTGGAAATAATAGAGGAATATTGGAAAGAGAACCACAGCACAGAACCGATGCCTAAGATCACCTCCCACTATGTCAGGACCTATTGGTAGCCTATGGAATCTCGACAATCCCTTGCCCCAGAACTATAGTACCCAACGATTTCTGGCAGCACTATAACGATGAAGAATACGATTCTGCAGGCTCAGATGATAGCTACTTCAACACTGATGATGATTCTATGCTCCGGCCTTGGGAGAGCGGCGATGAGGCCTATGGCCTTAGGAGAAGATAAGTTTTGTTCAGATTTGGGGAATGTAACATGTGTACATGTTCCGGTACCTCTATTCCAACTCTCGTTAGCCTTTCCTTTGTCAGATTACATTCATTTGATTTGATTTCTTTTGTCTTTGATTTCCCTACCAGAATCTCTAGATTCCGGCGCCCTTATTGCTGTATGCTTTGGAGGATCGGCAGGATTGTGCCCCAGGAGTTCCAAGGGAAGGAACAGGTCATGTATACCAGCGGTAGGATAGAAGCAGTGTTGTGGGAAAGCCCCAGGCTTTCCAGGACTCCGGCAGGGCCACAGGATTCTAGTAGATGTACAGTCACTGGTAATGATAGTGGCTGCGAGTTTCCAGAGCCTCAGCTCTTGCAGGAAAGATTTCATGTATTTAAGCGTGGTCTCCTGGCTAGCAAGAGACATCAGACTTCAGACAGATGCCTAGACTGTGAATACACTTGGTTGAACGGCGATCCTATTGTTCCCCATCGCTCTATAAACCATTTTATTGTACTCCCCTTGTCTTCGCATCTCAGCAGGTCTCCCTTAGACACCAAAGTGATAGCAGGCTACCGCTTAGGCTCTATTGTATAACCGTTCACACAGGCAGCGCCTGTTATAAGAGTAGGGAGGTATTTTGTCATGTATGATACCTAGTTTTTCAAACATGGTTTTCATATCTTTGTTGACATATTCTCCTCCATTATCGGTCCTGAATTGCTTAATAGTAGTGTTGTCCTGGATGTGTCTTTCTTTGATGAATTGTTTAAATACTTTAACGGTATTGGATTTGACTTTAAGAGGGTAAATCCAGGTGTACTGTGTACAATCATCAATAAAGTTGACTTAGTACCAGGAGTTTCCAAAGGAAGGGGTTGAGAATTTCCCACTAAGATCAGAGTAGATTAAATCATAGGAAATTTCACATCTTTTGTCTGTAGATTCGGGTTTGCGTTTAGTTGATTTGGAGGTAATGCAGGTTTCACACTGCCAGTCTTTCAGAACTAAGGGGATAGTTGGATTGTCTGAGTAGTTTGTACTTTTGAGGGAGGATGGTGAAGGATGTCCGAAGGCTTCATGCCACTGTTGGCAAGTCATCTTGATCCCCATTTCTTTCTCTTCTTGCACAACCTAATCTTGACCGTCAAGCTTTCCCCTTATCACTTCACTTTTATTCTCCCTATATACTAACATATCCGCCCCTTTACTACGCAAAGAAAAACCATTACCCAAAGAAACAATAGCGCGCCATGACAACAAGTTACTGTAACCTACCTTCGGAACACAGAGAACGTGTTTTAGGAATACAGGGGCTACATGACCGTTTGAAGTTTTGGCCATAAGCTTGACAGTTCCTCAGCCACATGATTCTATTACCGAATCATCGCCTAACTTAACAGTCCCTGTACTTGGTTCAAGAGTTTATAAGAAGGTTTAGGTTGCTTGTCATGTGTGAGCTTGCGTCTGTATCGATTACCCAGTTGTCTGGGTGAGGAGTTATTTACGTAGAGAGGAGGGATGTGGAACTACTGACTGGTTCAGATATTTCTTCTTTGCCGATCTTTACTGAACTAACAGCTTTCTTTTCCTTCTTCTTTTGGTTGTCGCCCTTCAGTTTATTAGACTCATTCCAGGTATGTCCCTCAGCGTGAGCTGTGGGGTAATGCTTTTTGCAGTAGGTACATTCCTTGAATATAGCCACAGGTCTACAGGGAGGTTCCTTTCCATTACCTTTGACATCAGCGCTTTTATACACTTTGTCGTCCTCAGGGCTAACCGAGGGTCTCATGTCCAACAACTTGTTGTAGACATGGTTATAGGTAAGGTCCTCCTTGGTTTGGAGGTTGTCGACAATGTTACTCAACTACGCAGGAAGGGAGCGGACAAGCACTGCTGGTTTGGCTTCGGGTGACTCGAATAAAGATTTGAATACAAATGGTAGAGCATATTGGTTGTCAGCAGAGGAGGAGGAGCAACAGTGTTGCATACGATCCCAGAGGGTATCGTACTTGTTGATATAGTCTGCAGTAGGTGCAGAGGTATCGTACTTGGTATCGAGGACAGCGTTGAATTGTTCGTAGAGGGAGGTGGTGTTTTCTCTAGCAAATTTGTCTTGGAATGCTTTCCAGATAGCAGGGGGTGTTTTGTGGGTGGCCAATAAAATAAGCCATTGGGGGTCAATCGTTTCAAGGATGTAGGCCGTGGCCCATTGGTATCGATCGCCGAATTCATCCAATCTCTCAGAGTTATTATTTCCATCCTCGTCCTCTTCTTCCTCCAGTAGAGTTTCCTTTTCCGTTACTATGTACCAGCAATTATATAAAGTATAGACATATTCCGTGATATCTTGCCAGGTCTGGTAGTTATCAAGGCCAGTGAGCTTTGGGATGGAGCTCAATTTGTAACTGGGTGCCCAACTACGTTTGGAGTTGTTGGCATAAAATCTGGGGTTTGGTGCAGGAGATCCGTGAGGAGGAACGGTGATTTCTGCCTTGGCCATTTTTGCTCGCTAAAGGCAAAGTGACTTTTGTTGCTAAGTACCAGTACTTTGCTTTGCACTTGCAAGTGGTTGCAGCTAGAGAATTGCAACCTCCGTAAGAACTCAGATTTAGTGAAGGAGGAAAACTTGGACTTTTGCAAGGAGTGCCAAGACTTTTTCGTATCGATTTGCCAAGAATGTTTCGTTTCGCCAAGAACGTTTCGGTTCACGAAGGATGTTTCGTTTCGAGAGATGTTTTGTTTAAAAAGATGTTTCCTTTCAAAAAATGTTTCGCCCAGAGTGAAAATTATTCGATATTACACGAAATGTTTTCGGTGAAAGAGGTTTGATTCGTTTCTGAAGGAATTTGTTTCTGGTGAAAGAGGATAGCGTGTAAGATTAACTCGTATAGCTATGGATGTACCGGGTTCATAACCTGTTCAAATTATGTGTATTGGCACAATCTTATAGCATGAGTACGAAAATACAACACAGTATTAAGAGTATACTATGTGCACGCTTGTGTGAGGAGTATTGTAGTATGAAGGTAGATTGGTAGTAGTTCTTGTCCTTAATAAACTAAAACAAAGTAGGCGGCAACAAGCTATTTATACAGGTGCGTGTCCTCCTTGTACTCAGTAACAAAATAGGAAAAACATAGTAAGAAATATAAGTTCGAACATGTTTGACCCTGAAAAACTACCAAGGAAATCCCAATAAAATATGCATAATCAGAAGTGGTGTGCTCAAAATAAACGGAAAGATAACACATGATACATGACCGGTAAAAGGTCACTATACTTGGAAAGATAACCGAGAAATCCCGCAAATAACATAAGATATATACATATTAATTCTCAAACATTATCATGAAATATAACCGATAATATAATATATCCTAGCTGTACTAATGTCGGTAGTTTCCCTGAGTAAACTAGAAATAACCAAGCAGAGATATAAACAATATTAGCATAGGAAATATACATATGAAAAGAATTGAAGAATTTAAACAGGTTATTGGTTTTCTTGTTTGTTCTGGAGTGTCAGCCATCGTCCTAGATGCTGGAAGGTGTCTGGGGGTTTCTGGTTCTTTCCTATTGACCTGAGGTAGTGGTTGTAACCGGTATTGGTTACTATTGCTAAGGCTGACAAGGCTAATGGAAACTAGCAGGGCTAGTAAGGGGTTAGTTTGTTTTGTTATTGGTTTCAAGTATCGTTTGATACTTAGTTTGTTTTATGTTGGGTTTCATGTATCAGGCTGATACCCAATATGTTTTATGTTTTGTTTCATGTATCGGGATAATACATATTTTGTTTGCAGTACCGTTTAGGAGCATGAGGCATTTGTTTGATTGGAGGACTTTACAAGTGGAGCTTGATTATGTCCGTTGATTGGAAATCAAATGGAAGAAGATGGAAAGCTTTGGAAAAGCAAGATCATGTATTTAAAGACTGCCCATCTGGAGCTTAGACAGTGCAGACTTCGACAGACAGAGTTTTCAATATACTTGGTTGATCAGTTACTGCTTTTCAGTTCGCACGAAACCACAGCAAGTAAGTATAGGACTTAGCGAAGCTAGCGATATAGTAATCGACGGCTGTTTGACAACCTATCGAGATCTCTGGTAGCTATCACTGACTTGAAGTCCTGACAGTTAGGGATCTGAGTTAGTTATCGTTATACCATACCGAGACGCATCCCTTTGGTGCCTGATACACCTAGGGAGGCGTTACATTTTTCTAAGTTCAACAAGTAGTTGAGTTAGAAGCAGGAAGAGGTTAGGAAAGCTCAGTCTTGTAAACAGTTGCCCAGAATAGGTGACAAGAGACTTCAGACGATGTCAGGTAAGCAGATCCTGCGACAGGAACTTACCAAAACGAAAAGCAGTCTGAGCACCAATGGCGAACAATCTACGGCATCCAGCGTCAAAGTAGATGAAGCAGGAAGACAATTATCATGAGATCAAGCAAAGCAATTGCTAGCGGAATCAGCGAAGGAACTAGCTAAAGGAAACCTGAGAACTCCTGGAGAGTTCCCAGATACGCTAGGGGGATTGTAGGAAAAGCAAGTAGCAACACCCAAGGACGATCCAAGCAGCTCCGACAGTGAAGAGAGCACTGATAGCTATAATGATTCAGGTGACATGTCGAATCTAGGACCTAGTAATGTGCCAGTGGCTAGAGAGCCAAGACCAGCAACTACAGCGAAGCCTAGCATCAAGGTTCCTACACCAAAGAAGTTCAGTGATGAAGGAGAAGACCTTAAGCAAGAAGCGTTCGATCGTTGGGACCAGTCAGTCCAGTTATACCTATGACTACCCGAAGTCAACTCCAAAACAGACGGAGTGGGAAACTATTGGATACTGTACACAGAAGGGAGAGCTCAAGAAGCAGCTTTCCACGCAGCAGAAAACTATGGCAAAGATCTAACCAGAGATCAGCTTATTGATTGGTTAAGAGAAGGATTCCAGTCTTCCAGACAGAAGGATGACCTTTACAAACGATTACACAAGATTGAACAAGTCAAGAATGGGAAGACGCAGCGCATCACGACGGTGGCTACAGACCTGTTGATGTACCGATCACGACTACCAGAAGGCACCATTTCAGAAGATGCCTTCATCCAAAAATTCTTCCAAAGGATGCACACTAGGCTAAGGCGAGACGTCGAAACATCGTATGATTCTAGCGAAACAATCTAGACCACGATAGCCTATGCAGAGAGAGTTGATGCAATCCTCCACGATACAGGAGCCTATGGAAAGGGTAAGCAGAAAGAGCAATACAAGGAAAACAACTCCAAGAAGGACCACAAACCTCAATGGAGGAAAAAGGAATCAAGCAAAACGAAGACTCCAAGAGAAAAGGTATCATGCTTTACCTACGAAGGTAAAGGACATATGGCAAAGGATTGTCCCAACAAAAACGACAAAGGCAAAGGAAAGATACCCAAGAAGGAGACATCATCGAATCGAGTTGAAGAAGCCAGCAGCGAAGATGAGGTATATGTTAATGCCTTAGAGGTCGAGACCAATGCATCAGCACAGAACACACTACCCAAGGGAGATAAGAGCCACACAGCATTGGAAGGAACGATCCTGATTAACGGCAAACAAGTGAGAGTCCTATTCGATATAGGAACAATAGGAACAGACCTATTATGCGCAACCTTTGTCGCTACACAGGGAATCCCATGTACCGAGATGGCAACCCCTGCAACCATTCATATGGCCATGAAAGGGGCACGATCTAAATCCCAGAAAGAATGTAAGGTCAGCATAGCAATTGGGAAGATGAAGACTACAGGCAATAAAATGATAGTGGGAAACTTAGCCAAGTACAACGCTTTGATTGGAATGCCATTCCTATCATGAAACAATGCATCAGTCGAATGTGGAAAGTTGAGGATTCACTTTCCTGAGCAGAAGATATGGGTCAATTGCACGCCAACAAGTGCCAGAATTCGAGCAGCTGTGACAAGCACAGAAAAGATAATGGAACAATACCCGAAGGTATTCCCAGATCCGATTCCTGAAAGGTTATCACCTTTAAGGAAGATCAACTACCGAATCAGATTAAAGGATCTACAGAATCTGAAGAAGATGCCAACATACTCAGTACCAGAGAAGTACGAGATTCGACTCAAGGCATCGCTGGACTATAAACAGCGTGAAGGAGTCTTTGAAAGAGCAGAAGTGTCAGGAGCAGCACCAATATTTGTATCAGTCAAAGGGAAGACTGATGGCAGGATCAGATGTCTAGCGGACCTTACAGCGAGAAACAACAATACGCGGAAGGATGACGAACCTATTCTGAACCAGAGGAGATTGCTCAATGCACTAGCAAGGGCGCGATACAGGAGCAAGATTGGCCTAAGCGACGCCTACTTTCAAACCAGAGTGCACCCTGACGATGTTAAATATAACAGTTTCAAAACACCCTTTGGGGGTTTCGTTAGCAAGGTTATGTTACAAGGAGATATGAATGCACCAGGAACATTCATTAGGATCATGTCAGATCTACTCGCCGACTACCAGTGACAATTTGTGTGGGTGTACATCGACGATATGCTTATATTCTCCGATACAGAGTCCGACCACTTGAAACACATTAAAGCGGTCTGTGACAAGTTGGAAAAAGCGTAGTTCTTTGCGAGCAGAAAGAAGTCGGACTTCTTCGCTAAAGAATTGCAAGAACTAGGCCACATCATCGATGACAAGGGGCTTAGAGCATCATCTGAAAAGATCAGGAGGATTGAGGAGTGGGAAACACCAAAGAATAAGAAGCAACTCCAGGAGTTCCTAGGATTGGTAAACTACATTAGCTAATTCCTACCACACATTGCTACTATAACAGCACCCTAGATTGATCTTACCGGAAATGATTAGTTTGTTTGGACACTAACACATGATCAAAGCATCGAGAATGTGAAGGAAATCGCAATGCAGAATCAGGTCATGAGATTGATCAACGACACCTCAGGACAAAAGATATGGCTCCATCGGATGCCTCTGACTCAAGTGTAGAAGCTTGGGTAGGACAAGGAGAGACACCAGAAACGGCAAGGCCTGCGGCATTGCACAGCAGGAAATTCACCCACTCACAAATGAATTACGGAACTACCGATAAGGAGGCAATCGCAATTATGGATGCCTTAACCTCCTTTGATCACATTCTTCCAGGACATGAATTTACGATCATAACTGACCACCAACCATTGGTGTACCTGAAGACAGCCAAGAACACCTCACGCAAGTAGCTGAGGTGACGAACCCATTTGAGAAAATATGAGGCAAAGATATGTTATAGGCCAGGGAAGGGAAACTATTTAGCAGACGCCCTTTCCCGTCTTTATGAGCAATTTGACTCAGAACCACACTACGCTCAAGACCCTACCAACGAAGAAGATTCAAACCCTCATAACATAACTTTTACATCCTCAAATATGTCACGCTTCGAACCACTTCCTGTTGAAGAACCACTTGCATCGGATAACTCGGACTACTCTATCAGGGCAGGAAACGATTGGGGAGACAAAGTCACCCTAGAGATTAGTGATGATGAGAGAAATCATTCGGCCATGCACGGGAGCGCATGCTACGATCGTCTGTGTACCATCCATGAGGACGAGAAACTTAGAGACAAGATAGTTCTACCCGAGCTAGTCTCTACCTACGAAGAAAGGAATAGCATCTGGCTACCCCCACGACCGGTATTGGACCTGGATGCTATCAGACGACGTTTGAACGAACAACTAGGAGATATGAGTTCGGATTATCAGGACCAGGAGAGTCCTTACCAACAACTACCAAAGGAGCCTAAGTGGCCCCTCTACTCCAATGCGGCACTAGGCCACCAAGGCTTATCCCAGTCATCGAACCACCTACCCTCCCTCACCACCAGCGTACACTCTACGAGCTTTACAAGGACGAGGAGGAGGAAGTACCACGCCTGGAGCGAGTACAGGATGAACGGGATACTGCAGCAGTAGTGGCAGAAATGAGCAGCCAATGGAGGAGACAGATGGTGGAAGCCAACAGGAACGATAATCTATATTAGCAGGCTTCTGACGCCAGCAACACCGGGAGAGTTGGCAAGCTATCCCACTATAGGATCAGTAATGGTCTAATGTATGCAACGACCAGGGGTGGTCAAGATTGCCTATACATACCTAAGGGACATGCAGTGAATGGGATGACACTCAGGGAGATCGTTATTGATGAGATTCACAACAGAGGACACCATAGCGCAGATAGGAACCTACGCTATGCTACAGAATACATATTCTGGCCCGAGATGAGGAAGGATTTTCGTGACTATGTTCGCCAATGCGATTCATGCCAAAGGAATAAGGAACGTAACAAGCTACCTGAAGGAGAGGCACAGTGTATGCCAGTACCCTCAGAGATATTCACCTCCTACGCTATCGACTTTGCAGGACCATTCAACAAACCTGGAAACAACAAGTACGATACAGTTCTAGTAGTGGTCGATTGGGCGGTTGGATTCACTTAGTTTATCCCTACGCATTCAAACAGTCAAGTAATCGAGACCCTCACCCTCCTACGGCATCATATTTTCACTCCACATAGAGTACCTACGTCGATTATCAGCAACACGGAGCCACGTTTTACATCACAATTTTGGGCCCAAAGCATGAAGTCTTTGGGGATCGAGCACATCAAGGCAGTACCTGGACACCACAAAACCAATGGCCAGGTTGAGAGAAAAATTAGGGAACTTAAAACCACCTTGAGGAATATGGTTAACAAGCGCCAGAACAACTGGTTACTTGCACTTCACGAGTTAGCAGCCTACGAGAATACAGGACATTCTGATGTCCTGAACATGTCACCATACAAAGCAGTGTATGGACGAGATTACCCTATGCTGTCGACTATCAGAGTCAGAAACACACTGGTACCTGCTTCCGATAGCTTCCTGTACAGACACCAGGAATTGAGAAACGAGGCCTATCAATCTGTCAAGATGGTAAGATTTAGGATTACCAGGATGGCAGCAAGAAGAAGGACCACCCACAAACCCATTGATGTGGGCGAACGATTGTTACTTTGAGGGGACCTGTTCGCTACAGAATCTGGTAGAGGCAAGAAACTGGAACCCAGATGGTGAGGACCCTTCAAGGTGTTGGAATATGACTCCTACACACTGAACTACACAGGTAAAATATGGACGCTAGGATTTACCTCTTCATGGAAGGAGTATTTCATTGCTCTACAGTTAAGAGGTTCATGGAGAACGATGATGAGAGGTTCCTTGGCAGAGCCTATGCGAAACCAGCGCCCATCCTCATTGAAGGAGTACCGGAATGGGAAGTTGAACAAGTGTTGGACAACGGTCAGCACTATGGACGAGCCCAGTTTATTATTAAGTGGAAATGTTATGCAGATTCTGAGAACAGCTAGGAGCCTGTCGAAGGATTGGAGAACACTATGAACCTTGTTCAGGAATGGTAGACATATAACTGTACAGGTGACGAGTTTCCTATCATTAGTGGATATATCGAGATCGGATTCACGCCAAAGACACCAGTATACGGGGAGTTTGCTGCTGAAGGGTAGTTGGACGATGGATTTTGGAAACCCTACTTGGATAGCAACAATGACGACTCTGGAGTCTCTGATGATGGCAAGGTTATCAAAACCTGGTTTTGATTAGGATTTGATGTTTGGAAAATAGTTTTTAGGGTTTTTGTTTTTGGAAACAGTTGTTTTGTTTCCGTGGTGTAACCGGTATTGGTTACTATTGCTAAGGCTGACAAGGCTTACGGAAACTAGCAGGGCTAGTAAGGGGTTAGTTTGTCTTGTTATTGGTTTCAAGTATCGTTTGATACTTAGTTTGTTTTGTTAATGATTTCAAGTATCGTTTGATACTTAGTTTGTATTATGTTGGGTTTCATGTATCAGGCTGATACCCGATATGTTTTATGTTTTGTTTCATGTATCAGGATAATACATATTTTGTTTGCAGTACCGTTTAGGTGCATGAGGCATTTGTTTGATTGGAGGACTTTACAAGCGGAGCTTGGTTATGTCCGTTGATTGGAAATCAAATGGAGGAAGATGGAAACCTTTGGAAAAGCGAGATCATTTATTTAAAGACTGCCCCTCTGGAGCTTAGACAGGACAGACTTCGACAGACAGAGTTTTCAATAGACTTGGTTGAGCAGTTACTTCTTTTCAGTTCGCACGAAACTACAGCAAGTAAGTCTTGGACTTAGCGAAGCTAGCGATATAGTAATCGACGGCTGTTTGACAACCTATTGAGATCTCCGGTAGCTATCACTCACTTGAAGTCCCGACAGTTTGGGATCTGAGTTAGTTATCGTTATACCTTACCGAGACGCATCCCTTTGGTGCCTGATACACCCAGGGAGGCGTTACAGTGGTGGTGGTCAAGAGGATCCTGGGGAGTCTGGAAATCTAGCAGGTGGTGTCTCGCATCTTGAGGGTACTGCAGAGTATGGTAGGGTTCCAAAGAATATCCCCAAGATGCTTCTGGGTCTTGGTCTTGATTCCTAAGCTGTCTATGTTCCCTGGCTTTCTCGTTAGACGACTTGCTATGTGGTAAGGTCCTCTTCTGAGTCTGTATCAAGGTCTCCTGGTTGTAGGAAACTTTGTTTAAGTATAGGTGTATCATTACCTTCTCCTTCTGAGTCTGTGTTAGGGTTATTCCCAAGTTTGCTACGAGGTCTGAATATCCTTCTTGACCTAGTGGTGTGACTTCTTCTGTCAGTAATGATGAATATAGTACCTGAGCCAGTAGTCCCTCCCAGCTACTCCTGCTTCTAACTAGTTATCAAGAAAATGGAAGCCTGATCAATCCTACCCACTGTCCTCAATCATGAGAACCAGATATCACCTACTGAAGGGAAAAAAAAGTGAAAAAGGTACTAGCCTGCGTGAATGGTTATACAATGGGGCCTAAGCGGCAGCCTACTATCACTTTGGTATCTAAGGGAGACCTGCTGAGTGGTGAAGAGAGGGGGAATACAATAGAGTCGTTTATAAAGCGAAGGGGAATAATAGGGTTACCGTTCAACCAAGTGTATTCACTATCTAGGCATCTGTCTGAAGGGTGATGTCTCCTGCTAGCCAGGAGGCCACTCTTAAATACATGTAATATTTAATGCAAGAGCTAAGGCTCTGGAAACCTGTAGCGACTATCATTACCGATAAGTGTACAGCTACCGGAATCCTGTGGCCCTGCCAGAGTCCTGAAAAGCCAGGGGCCTTCCTACAAGACTGCCTCTATGCTACCACCAGTATAGATTACCTGTTCCTTCCTTTAGAACTCCTGGGGCACAATGCTGCTCATCCTCCAAACCATACAGTAATTAGACCGCCGGAATCTAGAGATTCCAGGAGGAAATTCAAATAAAAAAGAAATCAAATCAACTGATTGTAATCTGATAAAGGAAAGGCTAACAAGAGTGGTAATAGAGGTACTGGATATATGAACACATATTATAATAACTGATGAAGACATTCTATATAACAATATGGATTAAATATGATTAGGAGCATAGGAACTGTACTTTCTTCATAAGACAAAAGTGTTTTCGGCCTCCAAGCCAAGTGGTGGTAGTCACCTTGAAAATGTAGAATATATATCTTCCATAAAAAGTTGCAGGTTTTATAAGATTAAAACTCTGCCGTTTACTAAAGGGCAATATCTTTATGAAAACAGATCCAGGAAATTATCATATGAAAAAACAGTTGTGAAATACATGAATTCCTTATAATGGTTAGAGCAACTTACATAATGTTTCTTTCAAAAGGAACAATACTCCTACATATGCCTCTTTCTCAAAAAGTTCCATAGATTCAATGACTTGATTCCCTATAGGAGAAGCAACTATCATGAAGTAATCTTCGGGAGTCTAAATATCCTGCCTCAATGCCTTGTACTTAGTTGTACCAAATCTACGATCTACTGGGTTTCTAGAATGTCCTTTTCCTTCACTATATAGTTTCTGTAACGGAATCCTATTATGTTTCTACTATTACTACTCACTTGAGGTTCATTATTACTTATTTGGGTTTATACCTGATAAGAGCTACTATTTATTTGTTCCTTGAGACTTGGTTATGACTTCCTAGCTGGTTATGATTTCCTTGTGTCGCTTATCACTACACCTCCTTGCTTCTACCCATTTGGGTATCGCTATCCTCCAGGTATACCTACTGGATTTGTATAGTATTAGCAATCTCTTATTCCTTCTAGTTTGGATTATATTACTTGATTTGTTAGCTCCATCGTATCACTTTTAAACCTCTGTTTTCGGAATATGGTTACCTTGTTATACTGCCTCTGTTAGCATGTTTGTTGGACAGTATATTTGGGTTTTTGTTTATTCTTCCTAGCTACAATTTTTTATATTTAAAGAGCCTGCAATCTCTTAAGGATTCAGACTCTCAGGACTCACAGGACTATCATCTTTAATACTACAAGTTGAACGGTCACTCTATTAGTTCCATACCTTTTACCTTGTCAATTGAAGACCTATATATAGACGCTTCTTCCCCTATGCTAATAGAATCTTTAGAGTGCCTTTGGGATTCTTAAGATACTGGGAGTAGGTTACATTTTTTGACCTAGACTCAAGTATACCTTTAATCTTCAGCAGAGGACAGATCACAATTCACCTATATTGACACTGCGGTACTAGTACAGCTCCGTGTTTCCAACAAGGGATTGAGCGGCCTCCAGACGAGACTTGCTGAGCCTAGCTAGCCACAAATTCACTTCCAAGAGATACCAGAAGGCACTTTACTAAAGGATCAGTAGCATCCTCATCATGACCTCAAAGTCAAGCGTCAGTACCCCCACTTGAACCACTATCTGAGGATTAAGAACTATCTTCAGTAGATAGCAGCAGCAGTGAAGAAGAGGACCAAGTTCAAGCCTAAGCTCCACACCTTGACTAAGACCAGATCCAGGCCCAAGTCCTAGAACAAGTCCTAGAACAGCTCCACTAAGAAGTCCAATCCAAGAAAGAATCAAGCTCAGAATCAGAATCAGATTCCGGTCCAGAGCACGGTTCAGGGCCAGTACCCCCAGCTACGCTACCTAGACCACCTAGTCTACCAAGTCCACAAAGTAATTCATGCCCTGCACCCATCGCCATATCAGTCCCCCCTGAAGGATATAATCGCACCAAATGGCCTGCACCATTTAAATTGACAGGAGAAGGAAAAGATCGACACCCATTGAGAATCAACTCTTGGTTCATCAGACTCAATCGATACATCACCAGCTTTGGCATAACTGACGATGCCCCTGAAGTACTACATTACTATGGAGCCTATTGTAAAGCGAAAGCCCACGATAAATTCATCTAATATGCAGCATTCCAAGAAGACAGCACCGTAGCTGGATTCAAACTCAAATTCGAGGCCTACTTCCTTCCTTCCACATCTACAGATAATATCGATTAACAGTGGCTACAAGTCAAGCAAACCACTAGCAGAAAAACAATACAGATTACTAATACAGTAATCAGACTTGCAACCTTGAGAGACAGTCTCCCTTAGGAACCATTTCAGACTACTCAGCAAAGCAGAGACTGCTAGATGCCAAGGATATCAAACTCAAGTCAGAAGTGAAACCACACATCACTTCCGATACCTCCTTTGGCCATCAAGTAGAGATAGCGGAAAAGCGAGATGCAATTGCCCACTCTACCGGACTATATGTATATCATCAAGGAAATTCAACCTGCAATGCAGATTCCCAATAAGCACTGAAGCTCCCCTAGCACCACACCCAGCGAAATCAACCAAGGTTTTCCAATTACCCCTCTTAGTATCCAAGAGCCTCTCAGGCTGAGAAGGATCAGTGCAGGAGAGACAATGACTGTTACTATTGTGGAAAATATAGATACTACACCGATTACGGCTTTCAGAAAAGGAAGTATAGGAGCACCCAGCAGCGAGGAAATGGAAGCCATGTCAGATCCAGGAGACCCAGAATGTCCGGAGAACATACCACACCCAGGAAGACAATACCAATGTAAAGGAAACAGTTACAGTTACCACAAACTATGCAGGACCTAGTGGAACTAAATCCCAAGCCCTCGAAGCATACATCACAGTCAATGGCCACTAAGCAAAGGCACTATTCGATACAGGTACTACAGGAGACACCTTGATATCAGGAAACTTTGTCACTACACAACAAATCCCAACCAGAGATCTCGAGACTCCTATCAACCTCAAGATGCCAGTTAAAGGATCACACTCAGTAATCAACTATGTGGCAAAGCCTGCCATACAGATTGACAAGGAAAGCGGTGATACCTCTGAAGCTTTAGTCTGTTGTCAGGAGAACTATGATATCTTCCTAGGAATGCCTTACCAGACTGCACAACATGCTGTAATAGATTGCGGAAAATCGATTATCACCTTCTCTGACAAAGGAATCACCTTGACCTCCAAGAAAGATAAACATGGTTGATTTTTAGCCATGAATGAAGTAGATGCCCATGACTTGATTTCTGAATTTCCAACAGTATTCCCTGACAAGCAAACAGCGATATAACCACCCTTGAGAAATGTCAACCACCACATCCAGCTGAAAGACACAATTTGGACCATAATCGGAGATTCTTCACATTCTCTGACAAGATCATGCCTGCATATAGAGCACTAATTGAGGACTGGAAAGCAATAGGAATCATTTACCTAAGCAAGGCACACAACCCAGTCAACATTTTCCCAAAGCTGAAACCCAATAGCAAGATCAGACTGCTTACAGACCTTGTCTCCAAGAATGACATTGCTATCAAGGACCATGGAGCGATCCCCAACCAAGCCATGATACTCAGAACTGTTGCCTGAGCAAAATCAGATCCACTATAGACCTGGCAAACTGGTACTTCCAAATTCGAGTTCTCCCTTGCGATGAGAAATTCAATACCATGACGACACCCTTTGGATCCTTTGCTTGCAGAGTTATGCTGCAAGGAGATGCCAATGTCCCTGCTACCGGTATGAGAGTTATAGAGTTTGTCCTAGATGGATATATTGGAAATTTCATTTAGGCATACATGGATGAAATTACCATCTATTCAGAAACAGTGGAGGACCATATTTGGCATATCAGATCAGGCTTGGGAAGACTGTAGCAGCACCATATCAAAGTATTGCCAGCCAAGTGCAATTTCTTCGCCACCAAGCTCTCACCTTTAAGACATGTTATAGATGAAAGAGGAATTCATCCAAACCCTGAAAAAAGTTCGATCCATCCAAGACTGGCCCACACGAACCTCGAAAAAAGCAGTTTAGTCCTTTATTGGAGTTGTTATATATCATGTACAATTCCTCCTACACTTTGCCTCTACCACTGCCCCCCTCTGGGACCTAATATCCCAAGAAGTGTTTGAATTATGACCACTGTATGAGGAAGCCTTCAAACAGGTTAAGGGCCTGGCTAAGGAGATAATGCCACTCTGCCCCATCTCATCTGAGAGATCAGCTGATCCAATATACCTCATCACTAATGCCTCCAAGGTTGGATCAGAAGCATTGGTTGGAAAAGGACCCTTTCATGAGAAATCATACCCTCCCGCATTCCACAGCAAAAAGTTTGCTACAAGTCAGCTTCACTACCCTATCCAAGAATTGGAACTTTTGATGATTGTGGATGCCACTGAAGCATTCCATCCAATTCAATATGGCACTAAGTTCACTATTGTATCTGACAACAACGCACTATCCTTCTTCCTGAAACAGACTGCCCTACCCTACCACCAAACTAGATGGCGCCTGTTCCTGCAATCTTATAATTTCGATATCAGACACAGACCTGGCAAAGACAATGTCCTTGCAGATGCACTATCACGGATCTATGAGGACACACCAGCTGAAGAAGACTACATAATCGAAGACCCTACAGAGAAGAAGCCTATAAAGAGCCTGTTAAGGGTAGCCGATTCTAAGGTCAAGCGAATCAGGCTAGGCTTAAGAAATCAAATCGTAGACGGAGATTGTCTCGGAAAGCTCAAGATTTCAAGGTGGAACGAATGATATTGATAAGATCTCTTCTCCGTTGCTGGATGATGGCTAAAGCTCGGGAGACACTTCGATATTTATATCCCGCGTCTGAGTGTTCGCGGACTACATCTGTTCTCCATACAACCAAGTATCTACTAACAATTTCCACCACAAAATCCAACAGCGAACCCCCTTTGACCCTGTAAGTTTTTCCCCCGCACAGCTAATGGCGTGATCAGAGCTCTTCTTTCTCCGAGGGTGTTCACACCTTCTCGGTAAGAGATAACAGCCGTCGTCCTGCTGTTCAAACTATGGCCATCCGTTTTGGAACTTGCCAATGGTTTCTTAGAACACCAAGGGGCCAACTTGGTTGTCGACCAA
>QFET01012751.1:0-51994 GCA_003316355.1 Tuber calosporum
CGGAAGCTGGAGTGTGTTCCTTTCCCTTTTTAATAGTTTTAGAACTTGTCCTTCATCCCTACAGGTGGTTCTCCTCCAAGACCCACCTGTATACCGCAACCAACTCCTTAGTTTTGCAGGCTTTAAGGCCTGCTACCCCCCTCCAGTCCCTGGCACCCCTCCTAAGGTTGCCACCTATGTTCTCACGGAGCTCCTATTGAGCTATTCCCTACTTCCCTGTTTCTACCACCGCCCCGATTTGATAGCAGTTGACATTTTTTCCCCCCTTGGGTTAATTCACTCGAACCACGACAGGTTCAGGATATATAACCTCTACTCCACTAATGGCACATCTTCTAGGATACGCACTGTCACCCCACAAGATGCCTTCATATCCCATACCTTCCCCACACTTGTTGTGGGTGATTTCAACATCCACCACCCCACCGCAGACCCTTTACGTTTGGTCTCCTCCAATGAATATGCAGTATCCTCACTGTACTTTGAACTGAGCTCGGAGCTAGGCTTCCACCTGCTCAACACTCCTGGGGTCTATACACAGTTCCCTTTTGACATCAGCTCACGGCCTGCTGTTCTCGACCTTGCATTCGCTAACGACCATCTTCTCCACTTTTTCAGCACATGGGACCCAAGTGCCCAATCCACTGGCTCAGACCACCTCCCCCTAAACCTTAGCTTTACGTGCCCCCTTCTCAAGGCAGCCCTCCCATCTCCGGACTGGTCCAAGACTGACTGGGACACTCTCACCCCCCTACTCAAGGCCCTTGAGATCCCTCCTCCCCCGACATACCCCACTGATTCCTTAGTAGACGAATGGCTGGCCAGGCACCTGGGCACCCTCACCACACTGCTGAAAAGCCACACCCCATCGAAACGCCCGTCCATTCACGCTAAACCGTGGTGGAACCAGGAACTGACCCACCTAAGGCAGGCCTTCCAACGTACCTCTAGGGCTCACCGCCACCACCACAACCCAGAGACGTTAGCACTCTGCCGCCAGCACCGCAACACCTACTTCAAAGCCATTAAAAAAGGCTAAGTCATCCCACTGGAAGGAATTCCTGGCCAACGTCAACACCAAGTCAGTTTGGACAGCAAGACGCCTGGCCTCTGGGCGACAGCCTGAGAGGTTCCCCTCCTTCCCCGACGCTGATACTCCTTTTGAAATTAACACCTCCCTCCTCCACCACTTTTTCCCGCCCAAGCCTCTTATACCTTCCCCCGCCTTCCTACGCTATGACAGCGATGCTACTCCCCTCCTCTCCGAAGAAATTTCCCATGCACTTAGGAAATCCTCCAACACCACCGCCCCAGGACCAGACCAGATCCCTTACGGGGTCTGGAAGAGGGTCAACTCCACCAACTCCTCCATTCTTCTCAACTTACTAGGCCCCCTCATGCTACTTGGATATCATCCGCTCCCCCTAAAGAGAGCCAATGGGGTCGTCCTCCCTAAACCAGGCAAAGCTGACTACTCCTTCCCTGCCTCATTCCGCATTATTGTTCTCCTGGAAACCGTCTCCAAGCTACTGGAGAGAATAATGGCATGCCGTCTGGCCCCTATGGCCAGATCAGTGGGCCTGATTGATCCAAACCAATGCGACTCGCTTCCGGGGCTCAGCACCTTCGATGCCTGCGCTGCCCTCTCACAAGAGGTCCGTTCTTGCCAACACCCCAATAAGAAAGTCTCCTCCCTCTTCCTGGATATCAAGGGAGGCTTCGATAACATCTCTGCCTCCTCACTCACGCAACTCCTCCGCTCAAGGGGCATCCCCAGATATATGAGCTCTTGGGTTCGCTCCTTACTCACTGATCGCCAGTGCCGCTTGCTTTTTCTTGGGGCACCTGCAATATTCTCACCTGTTTCCGTAGGGACCCCTCAAGGGTCCCCTATTTCTCCATTGCTGTTTGTGATTTATGTTTCACGATTGCATTTTTCTATACCCCAAGGGGTTATTTTTTCCTATGTTGATGATTTTTCTGTTACTGTTTCTTCGGTTTCTTACAGGAGGAACATTCAGCTTCTTCAACAGGTGTTTTCTTTACTTACTTACAGGGCAGCCAAGCTAGAGGTCTCCTTTTCAGTCTCCAAGACTGAACTCATCCACTGGCGCACCCCCAAGGACCGCTCCCCTATCTCCACATCCTCAATTGGGCTAACTGGGTCCCTTTTCTCCCCCTCCTCATCAGTACGCTGGCTTGGTTACTGGTTCACCAACCATGGAAACAACCACCTACTTCATCAAGAGGATCGCCTTCGCTCAGGCTGCCTTCTCCACCATCAAACAACCCTCCCCTCCAGGCCTAGCCCTCTCCCCCTACATGGCACGCGGCCTTGCAGCAGGATTGATTCTCCCTATCCTCACATATGGCGCTAACCTATTATCACCAACTCAGGCGACACTGGACAAGATGACCACGCTGTGGAACAGAGTCCTCCGCTGGGTCACCAACTGCTTCTCCTCCACCCCCATCTCGATACTCAACTGTGAGGCCTGCTTGGCTCCAATCTCCTCACTCCTGCCATACAGGAGGCGCATGGCAGCCCTTCGTCTTGCCTGCTCCTCCCCCCTCATCAATCCTGCTGCTGCCAGGTTACCACCCTCCTTCCCCATTTCTGACCACTCCAACACCATGCTGGCTGCGCGCCTCACACTTCGAGGACTCAAACAGAACTACATCCCTCTCCCTTGGGACAAGTACAAATCGTCCCACTTGCCTAGGCGACACCTTCCAATTGACTCCCTCTGCCATACTCTACTTACCATTATCCCCACCGTGGGGACCTTCCCTCTGGCCGCACCACACCTACTCCCTGCAGATGTCCGCCCTCCTGGACCAACAACTAGGAACTACCCCTTCCTCAAAAAAGCCTGTAAATCTCTCCTCCTCAATGATTGGACCCTCCAGGCCCCACCTCCACTTTACTACCGTTATGCCCCGTGCCTGTCCCCTCACCCGTTTATGGGACTTGACAAGTTCGCAGCTGGCAGGATACACCAAATGAGGTCCGGTAAAAGCTACCTGGCTGCCCACTCCTCCTGGGACGACCCCGATCCCATCCCCCTCTGCCCCTACTGCGAGGAGGATGAGGAGACCATGGTCCACGCAATCCTTCAATGTCTAGCTAAAGCCTCTATCCGCCTCCGCCACCCCCCTGGCATTGGCGGCCTCGGCCCTAGCTCCCCCATCTGGTTCTCAGTGGACCTTCTACAGGCCCTTCGTGCCTACATCCTGGAGTCTGCAACTGGCTTCCCCCCCTCCATGCCGGCCGCTAGGTCACCCTACCCCTAGGACAGCTTGGCTGCCCTCCCTTTACTGACTTTATTCTTTCATGCTTTTATGAATTTCCTTACTTCGTTTGGAATTTTGTTATTTTCTTTGCTTATTTGATTAGCCTCCATAGTGGGGGCAGTGATGGTATCGTTACAACTGGGAGATAGGCTTTTGATATTTCCTTTGTTTGTTTGTTTGAGATTGACGTTTCGTTTGTGCCATAGCTAGCCCTTTATGTAGGTTCCTGTACGTTAACAGAGAATATATGAATTAAATAAAAAAAAAAAAAAAAAAACAAGACTGAACCATAGTCGATAGTATCCCATTTGCTATTGGGTATTAGAGAATTCGGTATTCAGGACATAATTGATTAAAATCACACTACTGAGTCACTTAAACCTGCTGCACAAACTTATTTACCCACCTATGAGGCCTATTTGATATCTGGAACCTAGGTGTCATTGCAAAAGCTCTTGGATGACACAACCACTTCTTCAAGAACTGGGCTTGTATCAAAGATACCACATGTTATCAGAAACACAGAATGCTTGCTTGAACACAAACAGGGGGACATACCATGTGCTGACAGTCAAATTTAAAAGTCAAATGTGATTTGGTGGCCTGGTATGGCGGGTCAAATGTACATGTTGGGCAGTTTGGACTTTTCTCCACCCAGCAAGGAGGTACACACCAAGAAAACCCATAATTCCGCCAAGCTCAGTTTGTGCAACCCCCTATGAACAAATTAATATATAAATAAATAAACCGATTAATAGATAGATAGAAATTAAATGATAATAAAGGAAAAATCATTTAGGTAATTGGTAGAATGCCTCTAAGGAATACTATTAATACTATTTCTTTAACATTAACTCTGAGTCCAGTGGTTAAAGGTTACTTGGCCACTTATCTTTGCATGCAAGGTTATGAGTTCAATTCCACCTCCAGGTATTGAATTTCAGGCATAGTGAGAATTAGGTTTATTTGGAATGTTGGGCGGCTGGGCTACCTGTATCATTCCACCAAAAAAAGTTAAACTAAAAAATACTATATTAATCTTTCTATATTTATCTCTACCCTACAATTGTCTACCATAGCAGTTCCTAATTAGAGTTTCTATGCTTTCAAACTGTATTATGTGTGAACCACTTTTGCTAAAAAATATATATAAGCTTACTAATATATTAGTTATCAATATTTTTGACTAAACCTTTTATATGTAGCATTTTTGGCCATTTCTTCTATTTTCCTTTCCTCGCTGCCTTGTATCATACCCACCTTCTCTATACTACTCAAGTACAACAATTTTTCCTAACTCCCATATTATTGTAAAAAAAAGTATTTCTTTGCAAGATCATGCTCGATTCCCCAATTATCCATCGGCTATTCCTACAGGTGTAACTTCCAACTCTTATACAGAGTTTGAAGCTGGCTTAAATGATCTTCTTCAATCAAATGCCTTTGATCACAATAAATCTTTATGTCCTAAACCTCATAGTGTGTCTCGCATTCTTGAACAATAGAGGAAAAAACGACTTGGTATTCAGACTCTCTATACTTCTATGTATTTAAATGATTCAAAAGTCCTCTAAATTACCAGGTCTCTTCGGGTTCAAAAACTACATGTTATTCCAACCTTTAATTTTGTTCCTTCACTTCTGCACAGTCAACATTATTGTCTTTAAGACAACAACTGCAATATCTTTGCTTACTGATTGTGACATACGCAAGGTATTTTACAAAGGTTTAAAGTGCGCCAACCAAATATACCTCTGGTCAAGTAAATCATGTACTTGGTGGAAACATCCCTTATCGATACTATGCTCTTCGGGCTGACTATAGTCAACATATACTACAAAGTAGTGAATATCACCACGATCTCTCTGCCTCCCGAACCTCGCTTGTTGCCAAAAAGGAACTATTTAAATATATCTCACATACTCTTTGAATGACAATTCCAGATATATCTGCACTTTTCACAAGTATTGATTAATATCTTCCCCATACCCTTACCCTAATAGCTGATACATGGCCTAAGGCACTAATAAAGGATCTTATAACTCTAAATCCAACAAATTTAGAGCCACTAGTTGAAAGGAAGGATATTAATTACAAGTATACAGCAGACCTTACTTAAGTTGACTTTACCGGTTTCATCTTGATTAATTGGCAGGCAAAAGTAGTTTAAAAAGTACCTTGTCCTGATTTTTCTTTTAATTATTGTTTCAGTTATGACACATAGAAATTCTGAAATTCCTATAGGGGAATGACAATCTGTGGATTTATTTTATAATAAAAGTACAATAGATTGAAAAAACCTTACGGATAAAGAAGTTGGAATAGTTCTTAAATTACTATTTATTTCTCTTGCCATTATATTTATTATATCTCTATAAGTGTTCTATCATATTTTCTTATTTTATTTAACGAACCTTTATCTACCCTTTTATAATGTATGAATATCCCAAGACTAAATATATGGCTGGTGAAACCTACTAGTGGTGTAAATGGGTATTATGCTGCAGCCACAAAGAAATGTCCTGTAGCAAAGGTTGGGTAATTGGGTAAGCAAGGCCTGTGATTGGGGCAATTCATAAGACTGGAAAAGGCAATATTATAAAAAAAATATATACATGAGTAGAAAGCTCTAATGCTATAAATTAAAGCAATCTAATTGGTTAAGGAAGTGAAATTCCTGTAGATGGCTTAATTTTGGATTTGTTACTTTATTTTGGGTTTTTGAAGGTAATTTGAGTAAGTAAAACCAAATTGTCATAGCAACAACCACCACCCCTAATAAACCCTATAATCTACGCTTCAAAGAAAGGAGATTTCATTAAAGATTATCATAAAATAAAATCATAAAAGATCATAAAAATTAGAGGAATAAAGGAAATAGTTAAAGTTTTTCACTAGAAATATTTATAATATCAGTGCAAAGAAGGTTATAATTCCTGCAATCAATTGCTCCCTTAGCGTCTTAGTTGGGAAAATGGGGTGTTATCTTCTGAGGGTCGATTCAAGCTAGGTGTAATATTTCAACTACAGGAGAGGTGTCAATTCCATTCCACAATGAGTTGTTCTTAGATGCGGCAATTTTAATATAAATTGCCAGAGATTTTTGCAATTTCTGAGGGGCCGCTGATGACTACCAAACTAAAGATTGATGATAACTATAACATGTGTACATGTTTCTGTACTTCTATTACTACTCTTGTTAGCCTATCCTTTGTAAGATCACTTTCGGTTGTTATAATTTCTTTTGTATTTGATGCCTACCGGAATCTCAAGATTCCGGTTCGCTAATTACTGTATGCTTTGGATGATCGGCATTATTGTGCCCCAGGAGTAGCAAGGGAAGGATCAGGTCATCTTTATCAGCGGTAGGATAGAGGCAGTGTTGATGGAAAGCCCCTGGCTTTCCAGGACTCAGGCAGGGCCACAGGATTCCGGTAGCTGTAAACATACTGGTAATGAAAGTGGCTTCTGGTTCCAAGAGCCTCAGCTCTTGCAGGAAAGATATCATGTATTTAAGAGTTGTCTCCTGACTAGCAGAAATTATAAGACTTCAGACAGATGTATAGCCAGTGAATACACTTGGTTGAACGGCGCCCCTATTGTTTCTATTCACTCTATAAACTCCACTATTGTACTCCCTTTTCTCTTCGCCTCTCAACAGGTCTCCCTTAGTCATCAAAGCGATACCAGGCTACCGCTTAGACTCTATTGTAGAGACTATCACATAGGCTAGTGCGTGTTATAATTTTTTCGCCTTAGCAGGTGATATCTGGTTTTAAGGATTGAAAAACAGTGGGTAGGATTGATCACAGGTCCCATTTCTTGATAACTATTTAGAAGTAGGAGCGGCTGGGAGAGACTCCTGACTCAGGTACTACATTCATCATTACAGATTGAAGAAGTCAGACCACTAGGTATGGAAGGATATCCAGACCTCTAAGCAGACTTGGGAATAACCCAGACACATACCTAGAAGGAGGAGGTAACGATACACCTATACCTAGACAAAGTTTCCTACAACTAGGAGACCATGATACAGACTCAGGAGGGGACCTTTTTATAGATCATATCGTCCAAAGGGAGAGTCAGAGACCCCTGACATCTCATGAATAGAGACCAAGAACCATAAGCATGTTGGAGACAGTCTTTGAAACCCTCCCACACTCTGCAGTACCCTCAAGAGGCAAGACACCACCTGGCGGATTTTCATACTCTCCAGTACCATCTAGGCCACCACAAGTACCTCAGGGTAAAGGGAAAGAAACTGACACTCCCAGACACCTGCCAGCACCTCCGCCAGCATCTAGGATACTGGCTGATACTTCAGAACAACCCAGAAAACCAAAGATCAAGCTTCCACCACCATCCAAGTTCAGTGGACAAGGTGAAGATCTACAACCAGACAAACTCAAGCACTAGTTTATAGAGGTCAAGAAATACTTATCCAAGTATCATGTCCTTGGTGACACTGAGGATGAAGTAGACTACTATGGTGCCTATACAGGAAAGCAAGCACATAGTGCATACCTCAACTTCATGGATGAGTTTGAAGACAACCAACCCTTACTCCAAGAATTCAAGAATCAATTTAAGAAGCTTTTTAAAGTATCAACTAAAACAGATGACCTCTACCTCAAATGGCAGAAGATATAACAGTACTCAGGAGGCAAGCCAGTGAGAATTCCCAAGATCGCAGGAGAACTAGAAGACCTAAGAGGAACACTGCATAGAGACTCTATATCAAACTATGCACAAAGGCAAAGCTTTTTGGATGCCATGGAACCCAGGCTTAGAAGAAATGTGGAACTACAAATAAGAGATACCAATTCCAGGAATCAAGTTGTCCAATTGGCACAGAGATATGATGCAACAATGTTGCAGACAGGAGCCTATGTGAGTAGCGGCAGCCCCTCCAGCACCTCACGAAACAAGCCAAACAAAGCTCTAAACTCCCTACAACAATCCTGCAACAAGCCAGCAGGAAAAGGTAAAACTCCAGAATGAAAACAATCTCTCCCAACCATAAGAAGCCAAACATCCAGGAAAGGGATTAACCCTAGAGAGAAGGAGCCTGTTATTATAGTGGAGCAGCAGGACATATGGCAAATGATTGTTCAAAGAAGGAAATCAAGTTCAATCATGTCACACTCACCCATCACACCCCAGACAGCAATGAAGAATACTAAGAGGCAGAGAGTGATGACACAGTGGAGTAGGATTGGAGGAATACCATCATAACTTGCTAAACTACTGTTGGCGCCCTCAAGGAATCGGCCAGGAAATTCCTAGCTTTAGATTTCACAATGTTAGTCAACAAGAAAACCGCCTGGGTCCTACCTGACAATGGAACCATTGGCGGCACTCTAATTAGTAATTGCTTTGTTACAATAAACAATATTCCTAATACTAAAAGGAAGATTCTTACATCACTCAAAATGGATGTGAAAGGATGCAGATCAAGCTTCTATCATACCTGAATTACAGATATCGAAATAGAAAGCATGAAGGTATAAAAAGTACACTTGAGCATTACTCCAGTATCAGAATATGACATTCTACTTAGCATTGATGACCTCAAACGTTTTGGAGCAGTAATAGACTGCCAGAAAAATACACTCTACTTCCCTGACCACAAAGGCAGTGTTAACTGCAATGGGAACAGCACTCAGTCTCTCTTAGCGATGGCCAAATAGGAAGATATACCAGAACTCCTCATGATGTTCCCTCTAGCTTTTGTAACAGAAATACCTGAAACCCAACCACCATTGCTGCGCTTTATCCACCAGATCATGATCCAGGATCCACACCTTTATGTCAAGATGCCTACCTTCAAGACCCATGAAAAATTAATTACTAAATTCAAGGCATTATTTGAGAAGCAAATCAAGGCTGGAATACACTACAGGTAACAATCTCTAGGAGGCACTAGCATGTTCATTCAAGGGAATCCTGATGGAAGGATAATACCATTAGTGGACGTTCGCTACAGGAAAAAAACACTAAGATGGACGAAGCACATATCCCCAATTAGCAGCTCATACTCAACACTATGGTTAGAGCCAAATTCCGGAGCAAGATAGACCTCAGTGATACCTACTTTCAGACTAGGGTTGAGTCTGAGGATGAGATGAATAACACTCTCAAGACACCCTTTGGAGGTTTCGCCTGCAAGGTAATGCTGCAAGGAGACATGAAAGTGCCAGGAACCTTCAGTAGAGTCATGGATGACACACTATCAGAAGAGTTAGTAGTCTTTATATAGGTATACATTGACGATATGCTGATATATAGCAATACACATCAGGACCTTATCAAGTATATCAAAGTAATTTGCAAGAAGCTTGAAAAAGAGCAGCTATATCCCAACCCAAAGAAGAGTATCTTCTTTGCACAAAAGCTTGATATTCTAGGTCACCTTATCTAGAACCAAGGCATTAACCCAGTACCAGAGAAGATCACAAGGGTGGAGGACTGCATAAAAGCTCAGAACAGAGAGGAATTTCATCGCTTTAATCGGATGGTTAATTATATCTTTCAGTTCCTATCACACATCACCACCATCACTATACCACTTTCAGAACTTACCGGCGATGCTGAGTAGATATGGAAAGACTTGCAGGAGGCAGACTTTTAGGCAGTGAAAAATACGGCGAAAAATCATCATGTTCTTAGACCTATTAACTAAACCAACCTAGAACCAAGCTGGCAATTCATCAATGCATCTGCTACCGGCAGTGGCACTTGGATAGGACAAGGACCAATAAGAGAAACAGCCAGACCGGCAGCATTCCATTCCAGGAAACTGTCAGCATCTTTGAGTAACTACCCCACACACCAACAGGAAGCGCTTGCAATAGTTGAGGCTGTACGAGCATTTACCCACCTGTTGTCCCTCACAAAGTTCACCATAGTCACCGATCATGAGGTCTTACCAAGCTTATGACACAGAAAAACCTCGGTGACCAGCAGCAGAGATGAATAATGCATCTTAGCCACTTTGATTTTAAAATAGAATACATGCCTGGAGGTTTGAACTGTCAGGCAGACTATCTATCATGAGTTCATAAAACCAATACAGGGCGACAAGATGTAATACTACTGGACTCCACCTCCGAAAATTCAGATTACTAGAACTACAACTCTAATCATATTCAATCCAACTACGGCTCTTCCTCATACTATAGCCAAGATTCTGACAGCGAAATGGAAACCTAGAAGAAACACAGCACTCTCCATCCCTTACAACTCGCCAATCAATTTTTTACTCCATACCAGAGTACCTAGCTAGCAAAGAGATAGCAGCCAATGCAGTCACAGGCTCCAAAAAGCGCAATAATAGCTCTAGCAGCAACCATAGCACCATGCAGGCAGGTAACTCAAGGGAAGACAAAGCTACAGTGAACCTTCATGAGACTAGAGAGGAACGAAGCCATTTAGCGCTCTTTTGGACTGCCTGCTATAATGACCAGTACCTTACACACAGAGACAGCAACGAAGCTATAGGATTTTTCTCTAAGAAACCTGAAAAGCAAATAGAAGCAAAGAAAGCGAAAGCAACTGCTGATACCTCAAAGGAGAGTAGCCCCCTTCCATTAAACAATAGCTCTATGTCCCTACCCTCACCAGGAAAAAATACTACAGACTTGCATATATGTTAACTCTAGCATTCCCACCTACGGCTTCACCAGCTCCGCCATCTTCTTGACACCTCTATAGTGATCCTGAAGCTTTCTGGAATTCCACAGAAACTGCTAAGTCCCAGACCTTCCTTTGTACTCTCCACTCATCAGTAATGGGAAAATTCCGCCCAGCTGTCATTCAAGCTCTCCCGAATGACCATCATTCTGGCGAGTCCTGGAGACCTCTGACAAGCTAAAATATTCAATCCATGATGGCCTGCTGATAGCAGACAATACCAGCGGCTATTCTAACATCAATATCCCTATGGAATCCCTAGAAAGGTGAGTATCCCTATTGGATTTCATCCTTAAAACAGTTCATGAAGGCCTAGGACATTTCTCGGATCACAAGTCCTACCAGTACGGAGCTTGCTTCTTCTTGTGGCCTCAGATGCGCCAGGACTTTATCCTCTACTGTCGCTTTTTTGATCAATTCCAGATCAACCAGTATCCTACCACAATTCTGGCTGGTAGATCTCTAGCCCTGCCAGGACTTGATGAAGCCTACCAATCTCTTGCCATCGATTTCGCTGGCCCCTGCAACAATTCAAACCACTATGCAACTATCATAGTTATTATCGATCACTGGACCTCCCACACTCTTTTTATACAACTTCAGGACTCCTCCTACTCTTAAAAGATATTCAGCATGCTCTAAAAGACGATATTTGATGTTCATGGACATCCACTAAGCATAGTACTAGACCAAGGCTGATGCTTTACCTATAAGTTCTTGTCTCAGATGATGAGGTCAATGGTAATCCAGGTCTAGATGGCAACACAACACCACCACCAAACTAATGGCCAGGTAGGGGGCCAGATTCGCACCCTTAAACAGATGATGAGGAACTTCATCAACGTAACACAAAACTACTATTCTAATACCCTCCCAGCGATTGCATTAGCAATGAAAGGCACCCTCCATGAATCCTTAGGAATGTCTCCATACCAAGCACTCTATGGATGCCCTGGGATGCTATTCAATACTGTTCTCAAATCTGTTAGCAAAGTACCAGCAGTGGACATAATCTTGAATGCCCATGAAGCTACCCGGATTGAGGTTCATATAGCCAGAAAGCATCTCTTATTCCCTCAGACTGTGCAAGTGGACAATAAGAGGAACCCCTATTGAAGGCCATTCAATATTGGCACCAAAGTTCAGGGTATAGGATGCCCTTACACCTCCGCCCCTGGACGATCCAAGAAGCTAGAGCCTCGCTGCTTTGTACCCTTTAAAGTCCTCGAGCATTACTCTAGTAGCAATAACTAAAAGCTTGAATTGCTTAAGAAAATTGAGTGCCAGAAGCCATACTATCACATCTCCTGCATCAAGAAATGCCATGAGAATAAGCCCTTAGGATATGCATCCAGGATGATAAATAGGCCGGCCCCTATACTCATCAAGAATGCAGAAGAATGGGAAGCTTAGTATATACTGTATTATCGCCTACAAAAATAATAGGGACGAGTTCCTGGTATACTGGAAAGGGGATGAAAGGACAGGACTCTAGGGAACCTATCAAGAACCTGGAGAACTCAAAGAAATGATAGCGGGATATTGGAGAGAAAACTACGGCACAGAACCGATACCTTAAATCACATCCCAGTATGTCAGGATCTCTTGGGAGCCTAGAGAAGTCACAACAATCCCTTGCCCTAGAACCACAGTAAATAACCTATTCGTGCACCTTTATAATGATGAGGAATGAGATTCGGCAGGCTCAGACGATAGCTACCTCACCACTCATGATGATTCTATGCTCTGGCCTTGGGAGAGAGGCCAAGAGGCCTATGGCCTTAGGAGAAGATAGGTTTTGTTCATATTTGGGCAATGTAATATGTGTACATGTTACAGTACCACTCTTGATTACCTTTCCTTTGTTAGATTACTTTCATTAGATTTGATTTCTTTTGTATTTGATTTCCCTAGCAGAATCTCTAGATTATAGGGCACTGATTACTGTATGGTTTGGAAGATCGGCAGGATTGTACCACGGTAGTTCCAAGAGAAGGAACAGGTCTTGTATACCAGCGGTAGGATAGAGTCAGTGTTTGGCAAAGCCCCAGACTTTCCAGGACTCTAGCATGGCCACAGCATTCCAGTAGCAGTCCACTAACCAGTAATCATAGTGGCTGCGGATTTCCAGTGCCTTAGCTCTTGCAGGAAAGATTTCACGTATTTAAGAGTATTCTCCTGGCTAGCAGGAGATATCAGAATTCAGACAAATGCCTAAACAGTGAATACACTTGGTTGACCAGCGATCTTATTGTTACACTTTGCTCTTCAAACCACTTTATTGTATACCTCTTTTCTTCGCCTCTCAGAAGGTCTCCCTAAGGATCCAAGGTGATTGCAGGCTGCCGGATAGGCTCTATTGTATAACCGTACACAGAGGCTAGAGCCTGTTACCATAACTGCCTCAATATCAATGATAAGAAGAGGTGCTAGGGCGGGATCATGCCAGGTTCTGAATCCTGTAGGAGATTCTTAACTGTAGAGTGGTATACAAGTTATTTGAATTAACTTGTTTTTATATAGAAAAGCAATGTAAACCAGGACCAGCTAGTGGAAGCGGATTAGGTTATAATTTTTGATTGTAGTTGTCGTCCAGGAGTCCTTGAATTAATTATATTCTCTCCAGAATATTGCAAATACATGCCTATTCAAAGCCAACTGCAAGCACAACCAAAACCCTTTTCTAACTACTATTCGCATTTATTAATTTTCTTAAAGTATAAAATAAACTTACCTCCATTAATATAACTCTTATGGATTTCCCCCATCTCTGAACCATCACTTCTGTTTGGACATAAAGGCAAAATGATCTTTGAGGTACCCATCCAAAAGCTCTCTTCCTACAATCATTTCATTTCCCATAAACTGCTTATTAAACCCTAGCCAATACAGACTATCAGGTATCTGAACCTACAACTTTCTTCCCATATCCTAACAGGTGCAAGCTTCAGGCATGGTGAATAGGTAGTACAGTGGCTAATGGTATGGTAGTGTTTAGGAGGGTGGCGGGGTTGATGTAGGTGCGGTTGATGTTGACTAGAGACTGTTATCTTGCACAACCTATGTTACCAATAAGTGAAATGGTACAAATCATATGATGTGTTAATATATAGAGCCGAGAGGTTAGTATAAGACTACAGCCCCTGCTTTCAAGAAGTAGTATCTATAGCAGAGTCGCTCAACCCCATTGAACGTACTACACTCTAAACAACAGGGACTAAGACTCCTGATAATCTGTATGCATATGCACAAGTGTGCACATATGCAAGAATGATGGCCATTCATACTGATTGACTACTATTATGCAATATGATTTGCAAATGGGCTACATCAATATGAACTTAGTTTATTTTTGCAAATAGAGCGTAGACTATCTACTGGTGGAGTACTAGACACTCAGATAATAATAGTTAAGTTCAGAGAATCATTTGACCGAGTGGGGCATTCATTTTCAGGTTCAAAAGGGGTTTCCACTTTTCATGAATATGGCCAAGGTATATAAGATACTTCATATATATGGCTAACATAAGTACTAGGAGAATTGTATAATTATCTAAGAGTTCCGCATAGTAATGGCATACGCTCCGCGCCCTATATTTTCCTCTGGCTTTAAATTCTGGTGTTTTTAGATGATCAAAACTACACATTTTTGTGTCGCAACGGCCACACAGAACAAATCTTGCCCCTCGCTTAAGCTTTACTCTTTAGCGACACAGCCCCACTCCCTGTATAACAGTTATGGCCACTGTTCTCCTGGCCCCTCCAGGTCAGCCTCGTGCACCCAGCACCATGCAGCCCCCTACTCAGCCTACTCCTTCCGACTCAGTACCCCTGTACCCCTCCATGGCCACCTCATCGCAACCCAGAAGCTGATGGACGCTATAGTCACCCACTTTAGCCTCTTCTGTGAATCCTTCCCTGCGTTTGATAACTCCCTCCTCCACAACTATTCAGCTTGGGAGGCCACCGTCATTCCACTCCTGTGCACTGCCCACTCCAGAATCAAGGAGGCAGTTAGCCGACTGGCCACACTGACCACGCGAGTGGATGAGATATCCTCCGCTATGTCAGCCCCACCCCCTCCCTCTACTACAGCCCCACATGGTATTGCAGCCTTTGAGGCCACAGTCAGACACCTCTCCCTTGGCGTCATGGAAGGAGAAACTGCCAGACAGCCCCCTCCTCTTCCCCCGGTCCCCCCTCGCACCCCACCCACTCGACCGAGGTCTCACACTAACCCTGACACCAACCTGTACAAGAGGTAAATCAAGGCCATGACCCCGACCTCCCCTGCTATGACACTGTTGAATAATAGTGGTATGGTAACCCCGCCACTTATTCCGTCTACCACCCACACTGCAGGAGAGCCCTGATGTTCTGGGCTGGCAAATACCCTCCTCTAACCGAGTTTCACATGCCATCCTCATCGTCCAATATACGACCCAGCCAAACCCAATCCCGCCTGGCCAACATGTCCTATACTGCAGTTACAGCACGAGAGTCCTCTGCACCAGGGACTAAATCAACGGGAAGAAGCCAACCACGCCGGCACAAGTTGCAGCGTCCTACGACAGCACCCATCAGTCACGAGGACCGCCACCATTGCCCTCCTGGGAGCGCAAATTCTTCACCCATCGTACCTCAACCGCCACTCATCCAGACGCTGACCGGATGGCAGCCACTGCCCCCGACCTTATGGCTGCCGTCTTGTGGCAGGCCACCTGCCCTTTCCCCCTCTAATTCTCCATACGTGTCAATCATACAGAATCACACACACTCCTGGGCACTAACTAATACTTAACCTCCACTGTTTATTAACCCTACTATGAAGCAAGGACTAACCTAGCTTCTCCAGTATGAAACAACCCCTACCACAACTTCCGCCCCGCCTCAAATAAACTCAAATTAGCCATTCACAGCTTTCATATAGCCTACCCCCCAGAGGACCAAGTCATCCTCTTCTCAACCCTCTCTGAGTCACTTGTGAATGCAACTGTCCTCTTGATCTACAAAGCACACATTCCACAAACCAACCCAGACATTCGAGCCACGATGACCACTACATCCGTAGTAGTCACGGGGGCCCCGGATAATGTTAATTAGCTTAACTCCACCGTCCATCTCTTCTCCCGTCAGTGCAAAGTCCAAAAGGACCACTTCTGAGGGAAGTTTATGCAATGCCAGAAATATTGGCTTTAGAGTCACCCCTCCCCCATGTGTAAAGCCACTACCCCCACTAGGCGCCTGTGTACCTTGGCATATACACAAGTGGCCCAGCGATGCTCCAATCCCACATGTCCCTAGGACGGGAATACCAAGTCTGTTGCTGGGTCCTGTCCCGCCTTTCCCCTCTTGTGTCTAGTTTGGCAGGAGCCCACCCTGGCACAGACCGTTCTTCCCTATCCGTCCACCTCCTTCCCACGGACGATCACCCCCCCTCTGAGCCAGTGGGTGTACAAGGCTATGATGACGTCATGGACCAGGAAGCACCCGCTCTACCGACCCACCCAGGACTCTCTCCCCTACCCTTAATGTCATGGATATTACAACCCCCCGGCCGCCAGTCTCACCAACTGGCGCTTTAGCTGACACTCGCTCCAAATCTGTTGCACCATTGCCAACCTGACTCTGCAGTTCTCCGCTCCCACACGGCCCATCGGGCTTCCACCACCAATGAGTCCCGGTCTGGACACCCCCTTCCTGATGAAGGCGCCAGGCTCTACCCTCAACCTCATTGAGCCCAACTACCTTAGGCCGCTAGAATGTGTTTCTTTCCTTATTTAATATCCTTAAAGCTATGCCCACCACTTCATACTTGTTCGCCCTCCAGGATCCTATCGTCTTCAAAGGGTCACAACCAATATTTCCCTCTTTTAATTCTTTTTCCGCACCTACTACTAACCGTGCCAAACCTAGGGTTGCCGTTTATTTTCTTCTTGATTTCATGCAGGTTTTTATACTACTACCAGTTATCTTCGACCGGCTGGACGTTGTGGCAATTGATATTCACTCTCACCCAGGCCTGTTTTATGCAGCTCATTGAGTTTTCGTGTTTACAATGCATATTCCACCACCGGGCGCTCAACCCACCTGCGCACTATCCCCCCACCTTCCTTTTTTAGGGAACATTCTTTTCTCACCCCACTTGTTGGGGATCTGAACCTCCATCATCATCTCTCCGACCCTCTTTGGGTCCTTTCTGATACTGAATTTAATCTCACTTCCCCATATTTACACCTTACCTCCGAACTAAGCTACTCCCTTTTAAACACACCAGGTGTATTTACTAGGTTCGTCCTAGTTGGCACTTCCAGAGCTTGAGTCTTAGACCTTGCCTTCACAAATGCCTCCCTTGCCCCCTTTGTTAGCTCATGGGGTGTCACCCTCCCTCTAACTGGCTCTGAACATGTCCCAATCACAATAGCCCTCTCCACGCCTTTCCTACGCCAGCCTGACTACACCCCTGACTGGAACAAAGCGTATTGGCACACTCTCTCCCCTCTTATCAATGATTTATTGGTCTCACAACCCCCCCTGCTCCCGACATCATCCTCACTTAGTGCTTGGTTCCACTGCCACCTGGGTACCCTCACTTCCCCCCAAGCCCTACACACCCCAAACTAAAGTAATTGCTTCAGATCAAACCCCTGGTGGAAAGCTAAGCTATCACAGCTCCGCTAAGCTTTCAAAGTGAGGCAAGTATATCACTCATGTCCCCCTTGACCACCATCTCCGACAGTGCACCTGCCTTTCACCTTGCATAATTCAAAGCCATAAAAATGGCCAAGGCATCACAGTGGAACTTATCCAGGACTCCTAGGACTCCAAATAGGTGTGGGCTGCCTGCCGAAACACAAGCAGAGGCGCCCCTGACCGGTTGCTCTCCTTTCCTAATCCCACGACACCTGTCGAAGTCAACACCTCCCTTTTGAATAATTTTTTCCCTCCAAAAGACCCCCTACCCTCACCATCCATCCATTGACCTTTTGTGGATTTCCTGCCACTATAGAAACAGGAACTCTCCCTTTCTATTTGCAAGTCATCCAACATATCAGCCCTAGGGCCTAATCTGATCCCCTATCGCATATGGAAGAGGATCAACAACATCAACCCCACCTCCCTCACCTCCCTCAGGTCCCCTGCTAACCAATGGCTTCCACCCCGCCTGCCTCATAAAAGCCAGCGGCATTGTCCTCTCCATGCCCGCAAATCTGACTATACCTCCGCCTCCTCTTTCCAAGTCCTTGTTCTCCTAGAAACCATCTCCAAGATCATGGAGAGGATAATGGCAACACGCCTATCGCTAATAGCCTGCACTGTGGGCCTCATCCAGCCAATCAAATGGGAGTCGCTACCGGGCCTTAGGACCTTTGACGCATGTGCTGCTCTCACACAGGAAGTCTGCCTACTGCAGCCTGCAGCCCTTATGACCTATACCCTCTTCCTTGACATCAAGTGAGGCTTTGATAATATTTCCTCTAGTTATTTATTTTCCCTACTTTGCGCCAAAGACGTATCTCCTTATATGGTTTCTTGGTTTCGTTCCTTTTTGATTGACCACAAATGCCGCCTGATCTTTCAGGGCTCCTCTAATATCTTTTTGCTGTTCAAGTGGGTGCCCCCCAGGGCTCCCATATCTCCCCTTTGTTATTTTTAATTTATGTATCTTCCCTGCACTTGTCTATCCCCAAGGGGATTATGTTATCTTAAGTGGATGATTTTACAGTTACTATTGGGTCTAGGTCATCCCTGAGAAACACACAGATTCTTCAATACTACTATACCCGCCATTGCAGGAAGTTTACCCCACGTGGGGTGTCCTTCTCCATTCCCAAAACTGAACTCATCCACCGGAGTAGTTCAAGGGATCGCTTTCCTTCCTTACTAGCTCCCGTCGCACTCGATGTGAGTGTTCCCCACCCCTCTTCCATAGTCCTATGGGTAGGATACTGGTTCTCACCCACGATGGTAACCTCCGCTCACTTCCTCTAGAGTCTAGCCCTTGCATAAGGAGCTTTCTTCCTCATAAGGCAACTCTCTCCTCCAGGCATCGGCATAGTCCCCTACCTAAACTGCAGGTTGGCCATCGGCCTGCTCCAACCAATCCTATCTTGCGCAGCTGACCTCCTCATCCCCAACACTGCCATGATGGGGAAAATGGAAGTCTTTTGGAGCAAGGTCCACTGGTGGGTCCCAAACTGTTTCTCATCGACTCCAGTGTCCACCCTACCTTGTGAGGCTTGCGTCCCCTCTCTCAACTAGCAACTCCCCCAGCGCCGCAGGTTCCCCGCACTACGGCTTGCCTACTCCCTCCCCGAGATCAACCTGGTTGCAGCCCTGTTACCTCCTCTCTTTCCCTCTTTCTCCAACTTTCCGGTAGGGAACTCCTCGCTCCCCCTCCTTTGTGGCCTTAGGGCCAACTATATCCCCCTATGGTGGAACGAACCAAGGGCCATTTACGCCGTCTGATCTAACCTCCCTTTCGATGGGATGCGCTACCTCTTGATCAAGGTTACACAGGTCAGTTTTAAACTCCGACAGATAAACCCCCGATCCAGTCTTCCGTCTCCTACAAACTGTACAAGGAAGACTGCAGAAAGAACCTCCTCGCTGATTGGACACTCCAGATCCCCACCCCCCCCTTACTACTAGTACAAGCCCTCTCTCCGCCCACAAGCCTTCATGGGACTTGGTCGCTTTACAGCTGGGAGAATACACCAGATGCGTGCTGCCAAGAGCTATCTTGCTGCACAAGCCTCATGGAGCGATTCTGATGGCTCCCCCACGTGTCCTTCCTGCGACTCAGGGGATGAAACCTTTGAGCATGCAAGTCTTTACAGCTCTTCCAAGTCACAAGAACGCAGGCTCAATCTTCCGAAGCTGTCCTCAATGCGCAATGGCTATCTACTTTGAACCGACCTGAACATGATCCTAGGTCTCGCCTCATACATCTGCTCTACTCGCATGAACTTTCCACCCACGATGCCTGTAGTTTTTTCTACCGTTGCCTCGTTCTCCTCTGACTATCATTCAGAGTGTGTGGTTTTTCTTTCGTGCTATATCTTTCCTTGCGGTAATGATTTCTTTTATTTCATTTCATTCTATACTTTTTGAATTAGTCACCATTGATGGGCATGGTGACGGTCTGGTCATCACAAGGGCAGAACTTGTGCGGTTATTTCTTTTGTCTTGCACGTTTGAAATTAACGTTTCGTTTATGCCATAGCTAGCGCTCCATGCAGGTTCTAGTATGTTAACAGTAAATATAAGAGTTTATCAAAAAAAGTTCACAAAAAAAGAAATAAACACATATTTAAGGCCTCATGAAGCAAGGGAGAAGAGACTTAAACAATATATTCAATTATTAGTCATGCAGTTAACTAGCCCTTGAAACCCTGTTTACCTCGATTATACCTTTAAGATTGAGCTTTCCTGACAGTTCTCTGAACCTCATAATACTGGCACAGCTTGCGAAATTAAATAGTACAAGATTTGGCTACCCCGTAACAACCAAAAATACTCTTCAAAATCCTAAACTAAAGATATAAATCCTACATTAAGTCATATCGTGGATATTCGCTCCCCTAAACAGTTAGATATCTTTAACCTAGAGTATTTGGGTTTTCTACATATATATATTTTTATTTTGTTCATATTACCTTTTTCAGTCTCTTGAAATGTGCCTATTCACTTCTACATTTACTTTGCCGTTGCCTCCACCTTTACCTGACTTAACAAATTACCTGGCCTTGGCCCAAGAAATATATGTTGTCTTACACTGTAATACCCATTTCCACCTTGAGTACGTTAAACCAGTGTAATAATAGCCTATATTTTACTCTTTTTTCTTCTCTGCCCAAGTCTCCTTTTGCTACACCCTCTATCCTACGCTACAACAAAAATGTAACCCCTTTCGTCTCCGCTGATATTTCTCATGTACTAGGAAGTACTCTAAGGCCTCCAACCTAGGACCAGACCAGATACCTTACGCAGTGTCGAAGAGGGTCCACTCCAACTACCCCTCCATCCTTCGCTACATAATGGGTGCTCTCATGATACTTGGTAATCATCCACTCACCCTGAACAGAGTCAAATGGGTCGTTCTCCCCGAATCAGGCAAAGTCGACTACTTCTCAACTGCCTCTTTCGGCATCATTGTTGTCCTGGAAACTGTCTCCAACATACTAGAGAGGATAATAGTTTGCCGCCTGGCCCCTAGGGCCAAATCAGTCGGCCTGATTGGTCTGAACCAATGTTGCTCACTTCCTGGTCTCAGCACCTTCAACACCTGGGCTGAGCTCTCCAAATAGGTTCGTTCTCACCAACACCCTAATATGAAAGTCTCCTCCCTCTTCTCTGACATCAAGGGAGGCTTTGACAACATCTCTGCCTCCTCACTCCCTCAACTCCTTCGCTAAAGAGGCATCTCCAGGTAAATGGCCTTCTGAGTTCCCTCCTTCCTCTCTGATCTGCAATGCCGCCGCCTTTTGCAAGGGGCCCCCTTGATATTCTTTCCTGTCTCTATTGCCACCCCCAAAGGATCCCCTATTTCCACACTTTTATTTGTGATTTATGTTTCACAATTGCAGTTTTTTATTCCCTAAGGGGTTATTTTTTCTTATGTTGATGATTTCTCAGTTACTGTTTCCGCTGTTTCTTTTAGGAGGAACATTCATGTTCTTCATTAGGTATGTCCCTTACTTAATTAAATGGCAGCCAAGCAGGAGGTCTCCTTTTCATTCCCCAAGACTTAACTCATCTACTGCCGCACCTACAAGGAATGCTCCCTCATCTCCACCACCCCAATTGGGCTAACTGGATCCCATTTCGCCCCCTCCTCATCAGTAGCCTGAGTAGGGTACTGGTACACAACCACCATGGAAACCACCAACCACTTCATAAAGAGGATCGCCTTCGCTCAAGATGCATTCTCCCCTATCAAACAACTTTCCCCACCAGGCCTTGGCCTCTCCCCCTACATGGCATGCCGCCCTGCGGCTGGACTGGTTCTCCCAATCTTCACGTATGGGTCTGACCTATTCTCACCAACTCAGGTATCATGGGACAAGATAACCATGCTGTAGAAGAGAGTCCTCTGCTGGGTCACCAACTGCTTCCCCTATACCCCTATTAGGATAATTAACTGTGAGGCATGCCTACCTCCTAACTCCTCACTTCTACCACACAAGAGGCGCATGATTGCCCTTCGCCTCGCCTGTTGCTCTCCCCTCCTCTATCCTGCGGCTGCCAGGTTGCCACTATCCATTTCCATCTCTGACCACTACAACATCAGGCTGGGCACGCGTCCCATACTGCGTGGGCTCCAACTGTAACATGTGTACATGATCCGGTACCTCTATTCCCACTCTCGTTAGCCTTTCCTTTATCAGATTACATTCAATTGATTTGATTTCTTGTGTATTTAATTTCCCTACCAGAATCTCTATATGGCAGAGCCCTGATTACTATATTCTTTGAAGGATCGGCAGGATTGTGCCCCAGGAGTTCTAAGGGAAGGACCAGGTCATGTATTCCGGCAGTAGGATAGAGCAGTGTTGTGGGAAAGCCCCAGGCTTTCCTGGACTCTGGCAGGGCTACAGTATTGCGGTAGCTGTATACTTACTGGTAATGCTAGTGGCTGCAGGTTTCCCGAGCTTCACCTCTTGGAGGAAAGATTTCCTGTATTTAAGCATAGACTGCTGGCTACAGGAGACATGAGACTTCAGACAGATGCCTAGATAGTGAATACAGTTGGTTGAACGGTGATCCTATTGTTCCCCCTAGCTCTATAAACTATTCTATTATACTACACTTCTCTTTGCCTCTCAGCAGGGCTCCCTTATACATTAAAGCGGTACCAGGCTACCGCTTAGGCTCTATTGTATAACAGTTCACACTGGCTAGCACCAGTTACAATCCTTTTGCCTCAGCAGGTGATATCTGGTTCCCAGGATTGACAACAGTGGGTAGGATTGATCACCCTACGCTTTTCTTGATAACTAGTTAGAAGTTGGAGTGGCAGGGACAAACATCTGGCTCTGGTGCTACATTCATCATTACTTACAGAAGAAGAAACACAACTAGTTCTGGAAGGATATCTTGACCTCCCAGTACATATGGGAATAACCTAGATACAGACCCATAAGGAGAAGGTCACGATACACCTATACCTAAACCAAGTTTCCTACAACCAGGAGACCTTGATACAGTTTCAGAAGTTGACCTTACAGCTGAGCAAATCGTCCAAAGGGAACGCCAGAGAACCGAGACAGCTCAGGAATTGAAACCAAGAACCAAAAGCATCTTGGAGACAGTCTTTGGCACTCTACCACACTCTGCAGTACCTTCAAGAAGCGAGACACCACCGGGCGCATTCCCAGATTCCAAAGGATCCTCCAGACTACCACGGCTACCTCAGGCTAAAGGGAGAGAACTACAAACTCCCTGACACCCGCCAGGACCTCAGCCAGCATCTAGGACCATGGCTGACACTCTAGACCAACCCAGGAAACGTATGGCAAAGCTTGCACAACTATCCAAGTTCAGTGGAGATCGTAAAGATCCACAACCAGTCCAACTCAAGCACTAGTTTAGAGAGGTTAAGAAGTACTTGTCCAAGTATGATGTCCTTAATGACAATGACGATGTTGTGGACTACTATAGTGCCTATACAGAAAGGCGAGCACATAGTGCCTACCTCAACCTCATTGATGACTTTGAAGACAACCAACCCTCCCTCCCAGAATTCAAGAATCGCATTAAGTACCTTTTCGAAGCATCTACCATCATAGATGACCCTTACCTCAAATGCCAGAAGATACAAGAGTCCTAGGGAGGCAAGCCAGTGATAATTTCAAAGATTGTTGGAGAACTAGAGGACCTAAGAGGTACAATACCTAGAGACATACTATCAGACTATGCACAAAGACAAGCTTTTTGGATGACATGGATCCCAGGCTGAGAAGAAATGTGGACCTACAGATAAGAGATACCGATACCTAGTATCAAGTTGTCCAACTACCAGAGAGATATGATGCAACAATGTTCAAGACAGGAGCTTCTGGGAGTAGCGGCAGCCCGTACAGCACCTCTATAAATAAGCCATACAAAGCTAAGAACTCTCCACAACAAATCAGCAACAAGCCAGCCGGAAATGGCCAAGCTCCAGCGAGAAAGTTGACCTCTCCCAACCATAAGAAGCCAAACATCCAGGAAAGGGATTAACCCTAGAGAGAAGGAGCCTGTTACTACTAAGAAGAAGTAGGACATATGGCCAATGATTGTCCAAAGAAGGAAATCAAGTCCAACCATGTCACAGTTACCCAGGACACACCAGATAGCGAGGAAGAGCACTATGAGGCAGAGAGAGATGACACAGAAGAGTTGGATGGAAGGAATACCATCATTACTTACAAGACTACTGTTGCCGCCCCCAAGGAAGCTGCCAGTCCATTTCAAGGATTAGAATTCACAATGCTAGTCAACAAGAAACCCGCCTGGGTCCTAGCAGACAATGGAAGCATTGCAGGTACTCTAATCAGCAATCGCTTTGTTACGACAAACAATATCCCTTATACTAATAAGAAGACGCCAACAACGCTCAGAATGGTTGTACAAGGATCCAGATCAAGCAGCAATCACACTTGCATCACAGATATCGAAATTGGTAGCATGAAGGTACCCAAGGTACACATGAGTGTCACTCCAGTATCAGATTATGATATCCTACTCAGTATGGATGACCTTATACGCTTTGGAGCAGTCATAGACTCCAGGAAAAATACTCTATACTTCCCGAACCACAAAGTCCGAGTAAACTGCAATGGTAACTGCACGCAGCCTCGCTCAGTGATGGTTAAACAGCAAGACTTACCAGATTTCCTCAAGATGTTGCCATAGGTTTTTGTCACAGAAATACCTGAAACCTTACCACCATTGCGGCGCTTTAGCCACCAGATCATGATCAAGGACCCAGACCTTTATGTCAAGATGCCAACCTTCAAGACTGCAGAAAAATTGATCCCTAAATTCAAGGCATGGATAGAGAAGCAAATCAGGGCTGGGATACTCTTCAGATCACAGACTCCTGGAGGCGCCAGCATGTTCATTCAAGGGAAACCTGATGGCAGGATAAGACTATTAGTGGACCTTCGCTATAGGAATAAGAACATTAAGAAAGACGAAGCCCCAATCCCTAATCTTCAACTCATACTCAACACTGTGGGTAGAGCCAAATTCTGAAGCAAGATTGACCTCAGTGATGCCTACTTTTAGACTAGTGTTGAGCCTGAGGATGAGAAGTATAACACTATCAAGACACTCTTTGAAGGCTTCGCCTGCAAGGTATTGCTGCAAGGAGACACAAATCCGCCAGGAACTCTCAAGAGAGTCTTGGAAGATACACTACCAGAAGAGTTAGGAGTGTTTGTATGGGTATACATTGACGATATCCAGATATATAGCGATAAATATCAAGACCATATCAAGCATATCAAAGCTATTTGCCAGAAACTGCAAAAAGCGCAGCTATATGCTAACCAAAGAAGAGTGTCTTCTCTGCACAAAAGCTTGATATCCTAGGTCACCTTATCGATGATAAAGCCATTCACCCAGCACCAGAGAAGATCAGAAGCGTTGAGGTTTGAACAAGACCTCTGAGCAGGAAGGTACTTAAGCGCTTCAGTGGGATAGTTAATTATATCTCACAGTTCCTACCAGAAATCGCCACCATTACTGCACTACTTACAGAGCTTACCGGCGATACTGAATAGATATGGTCAGACTTGCAGGAAGCAGGCTTTCCAGCAGTGAAAAAGGCGGCGAAAAATCATCCAGTTCTTAAACCTATTGACTATACCACCCAAGAACCAATCTGGCTATTCACCGATATATCTCCCAGCGGCTGTGGCACTTGGATAGGCCAAGGACCAACCAGAGATATATCCAGACCGGCAGCATTCCATTCCAGGAAACTGTCAGCCTCTCTGTGTAACTACCCCACCCACCAACAGGAAGCACTTGCAAAGTTGAGGCTGTACAAGCCTTCGCCAACCTGTAATCACACACAAAGTTCACTATAGTTACCGATCATGAGAGTATTACCAAGCTCATGACACAGAAGAATCTTAGTGAGCAGCAGCAGAGATGGATAATGCATCTTAGCCGCTTTGATTTTAAAATATAATACATGCCTGGAGCTATGAACTTTCTGGCAGACTATCAATCCAGAGTTCATGAGACCAATTCAGGGCCTGAAGATATAATACCACAGGACTCCACCTACGAAAATTCATATCTCCTGAACTACAACTCCAATCATATTCAAACCAACTACACATATTCTCTTAGGCACATGTGTATGAGGCACTGAATTCAGTACAGCATTCATCCGAAAAATGCGCTTTAAAACCTACTCATACCCCTCCGGCCCCGTTGTTGGGCCCGCACGTCACCTGCGGCACCTATGGCAAAAACGTCCCCTCACTAAAAAGTCCTAAATTGGCGCCCCCCTCATAACACCATATGCATCATCGCCGTCTGTCTGACTGGATGCTGTGCATGGGTATATGAAGAGAGAGACTCGACCGTGCCAATGCAGCTGGAATCAAGTGCCACGGACCAGTGTCCGCAGAGTTATGACCATTCCCGTACAACCTTCACTGCGCATGGTCAAATGTGACAGGACGCTCCGTACAAAATCCAGCATAAGTTAAGTGGGTTCCAGGGAAACACGGGGAACACACTTAGATCCTGATTGCAAGCCTATAAAGGTCTATAGACCTATTGGAACAAGTCGATAAGGAGGGGCGGAACTAATACGAAATGGTATTGGACCGATCATGAGCTACAGTCATCCGGAGAGCTGTCTGCAAGTAGCCGGTGGTATCGGGAGGAAGCAGATTGGTCGACCTCCATGCTGGCCACTTGGTGTTCTAAGAAACCATTGGTAGATCCTACGATGGACTGCTTGGTTTAAACGGCACAAGAAGGAACAGCGTCTCAGACTGATAAGGGTACCACACCCTCAGAGAAAGCTGAGCGCTGATGTGTCTGTAAGCCGTGGGGAGAAACCATATTCTCAGGGTCAAATCCCCTACGCACTTGGATCATCAATGATAGTTTGTGAGAGAAAGTACAGAGTTGTATAAGAATTGGTTGTAGTCCGCGAACACTAAGACGCTGGATCTGAATATCGAAGTGCCTCCCGAGCTTTAGCCATCATCAAGCAACAAAGAAGAGATCTTATCCATATTATAAGTTTTTACTCAAAAATCTTTACCTACGAGCCTTCCTAGACAATCACCGTTTACAAAGAGAGATTTAAGCCTAGTTCGATTCGCTTGCCCTTAGATTCAACTACCCTTAACAGTATATTGATATTTCTCCATGTTACCAAGGCTCTTTACATGACTACTGTACACCTCCAAGTCATACCTTTAGGAATCACATAAGTTCACAGGTGATTCCACAATCCTCAACGAGTTTTTGCTCAAACTACGTCCCTCAAAATATCTCTCCTCATGCGAAGAAATACTTGATAACTCCCTCTCGGAGATTCAATTCTATATACCACAGGAACCCTCCTGGTTCACCATCCCCTACTCATCCCTACCGAATCAGATTTCTAAGTAATCTACGAACACTTCTACGGTCCACCTTCCTGTTGAAACTAATCCAAGACTACGATACTGAAGATGAAGGAACCTCTAGTTCTTTCAGCTTTACCTTCCCTTCATTCACCCCATCTCTTTGGAAACTAGGAAAACATCCAGAGTTCCAATAAAACGAGATGGCCCGACAATTGACTGTTGACACGGACCAAGCCATGTCTGACATAGAAGAAGTTTCTCTAGTTTGAAGCGACCATGCAGCTGGACGCTCCGGGTCACCTTTGGCACTCCACCACCTCTCACAGCCAAGTGGAGTCCGAAAGTCAGCCCCAGGAACTCGATCAAGCACTCCTCGTCCCCCTGACGCCAGAAATCCAGCTATGGATAGATTAGTAGAAGGCATAGGCCAGGTAGTGAGCTGCTTCGACCGTACCCTCCAGGAATCAGTTGATATGCAACATCTGGCCTACTGTGAACTATATGGTCAAGCTGAGGATCAGGCAAACCAACTCTAGGACCATGCTGAACGGGTAAGCCGTCGGAAGTAAATCATTGGCGAAGAGTTGAAACAAGTCAATTCGGGACTTGAAATGTAAGCGACCGAAACCGTCGCACTACAAGATGCAACCACCTAACGGCTGCAGGCAAAGTTGTGGGCGCAGGAATAAGGGTATGCACACCATGAAGCGTTAAGTACCCAACTTCATGCTAACCTTAGGACAACAGGACAAGGGTCTCGGTATCGAAACCGCCAGCTAGAACAGGCATTGGCAAGGCAAAAATCAGAACTCCTTCAAAGACAACTGGCCGCCCAAAAAGAACATGAAGGGACTAGAGAGGAGTTACGAGAACTTCACCAGCGCCTCAAACATGAGCGTGTGGAAAGGGAAGCCTATGTGGTAAGGCAGAATGCCGCATCCGAGCAACTAAATCGAATGTCGACTTGGATGAATCAAACTTTGGTCCAACTACAAGTTGCGAGAAGCCCACCAAGCGTGTTGGAAACAGTGGCACCACAGCCAGTGGAAAATCCGGGCTAATAAAGACGAACCATGGCCGATGGCGGAGAAGAGTTCTGGTTCATTCACAGTTGAGACAAGGACAAAGCCGTGGATCGAGGTGACTGAAACGGAAATGGCGGAAAAGAGCCACTACCGCCCCCTCCGGCGAATGCACCCAACCCGGGAGATGATGACCCTGGGTCTGAAGACGGAGGTGACCCCTGAGGACGAGGTGGTGAGCCATCACGAAGACCCTTGCCTGGCCGTAAGTTCGAATCCGAAGCCGACACATAGGTCGACCGACTATGGCAAGTCTTGTCAAGGACCAACCGCCAGCAAGCGGATCCACCATTCAAGTTTGAATATAAGCCTACTCAGGATCTGCGAGTAAGGTTATTAAATTGCGAGGTCTACTTTAGGAGAAACCTATGGCAAGGGGAAAACGAAGAAGAACGCATCAAGTATGCGTTAGGAAGAATGGAAGGAACCGAGGTAGCCTCGTTCTCGATAACCTATCGGAAGAAAATGACCGCGGACCACAGATTCCGAAAACATTAGGGTTATGATTTCTAGACCACTTTCCGAGCTGAAGTTAGAGAATGATTCTCAGTACTCTATAAGGCACAAAAAGCCTTACCCGAGAGGGAGAAGGTCTGGTATTCAGGGAATACAGTGAAGTATCTCCTCACCATGGAAAACTACAACATCGTGGCGGAAGTATCTGGTATCGCTTGGAGAACTATAATTCAGCAGCAACTTCCTATTGAAGCCTTTCGTATGCTATCACAGGAGAATCAGGACTTGGATAGCGAATGGATAAAGGCAGTCAGCCGGGTTACCCAAGCGGAAGAATAGTTCAAGGAACAACAAGGGCTATTCAGAAAAAGCGACACAGGGAAAAGTAACTTCCTCAAAAGGAAATGAGAGGAGGAATCAAAACCTAGCAAGACCACTGCTGGAAATAAAAAATGGAAAACCCATACAGCAGGTGAAAAAGCTGCCTAAAAATTGAAAAAACTAGCGGGGCAAGGGAAAAATGCCCCCGCAACAGGAAAGGTTGAGCATACAAATTGGGTAGAAGCTCATAAAGGAATTACTAAGGAGAAAATTGAAGAACGAAAGAAAGCTAACCAATGCACGCGTTGCATGTTGGCCAACCATACTTGGAAGTTCTGCAGGAAACAGAGACAACTATCAGTTATATGGCAGGAACGTGGAAATTTCAAACCCCAATATCGACGACCCCTGATAACAAAGGGGCAACCAGCACCTACAACCAGGGTGAACCAAGTCAACCAGCCCAGGAATTGGGCACAGGACGACCTGGATGAAACCTATAAAAAGTTCTCAGGCACCGGCAGCGACGGCGACCGAGTAGTCAGTTATGGACCCCATACCGAAACCGAAATCAACAAGGGGGCTCGAGCTCTGCAAGGTCCTACTAGCCAGTACTCCGCGATTCTCCTTGGGAAACTCAAACCTAAACGAGAGTCACGAAAAGCATTCGCGACCTACAGGAGTATCGCACACCTAAGAATGACTGGAGAGTAAAAACCGATTAACTTGGACGGCGGCTGGTGGTAGTCCAGGAATAACTCTGAGAACCTGAAACTCAAAAGGAAGAAAGCAGAGTGCGACATTTGATGTAAATAGGACCTCAGTACGGAAGACGGTCAACTAATCCCGCGTCCTTATAAAGCCCTAAATCCTTACAAGAGTTCCAAGGAATAGTGGACAGACCAGCGCTGACTAGGGACTACTTAAGAATGACAAGGGGAAATCAGTCTAGCCTGGATCGTGAGAAGCCTTTCAGGAACGAAATATATAACAGGTCGGCTGGACAACGGAATAGTGGGAGAAATGGAACAGAATCCCGGACGTCATGAAAAATGAAGTTGAAGAGAATGAGTAACAATGGCTACCTAGTCCACACGCCTAATGGAGCGTGGTATATCCGTCCCGAACCTGGACTCCAGCTTTGTGGACAGGATAGGTACAATAGACTCATGGGATAAATAAGGCTATGCGTAAAGAATCCCCGGAGCCTAAATACGCTGATATAGTCAAAACGATATGAGTACTACTCCATTGAAGGCAAAAGCGTGGGATGAGAAGGGCAAATGGCTGGTGTAGGGGAACCCTTCGGCAAGGGGTAAAGACCGCTAGTAGAGGGCTGCCCAGTACAGCAAAAACAGAGATTTTAGTTTGTTTGAGGAGGCTTAAATAGCTGAAACCGTGCGGGCATGGTAACAAACACCCTAAGTTACCACAACAACGAAATTGTCCTACAAAAGACCTGCACAGGCCGTTAGCGGCCCTAATTTAAGAAATAAAACAGAAGCACCTGCCCCGCTTGATTATTCATGCCCGGAAGGCAAGGCAACCATAGAAGCAAATGGCGAACGGATTCCGATTCGCATTCTATTAGACTCAGGGTCTAATATATTCCTAATTAACCAAGAGCTGGTATAATAAACATCCCCTACCATACCACACCCGCAAAAATAGCATGAACATTTACACCTTTGATGGAACCACAGCAGCAAATGGGGGAAAACATTACACACATCCTATTCTCTTAGAGATCAGAAGTAATGAACAGCGATCACACATCTCGTGCAAAATTGCCAAGGCTGGCAAATATGACCTTATCATCCGTCTTGGATGGTGGCATACAGATTATCCCTTAAGGCATATCAAGGATGCGCAAAAATGGACAATTCAAGAGGAAAAATGCCAAAGTCATGATGAAGGCATAGACCTGACATTTGAATGGGACGAGACCGTGGCATACGACCCTGAATAACGTTATATTGGAAGAATCGAAATAGCATCCGCTCCTGAGCCTAGAAACATCCCGCAAATACCTCAGGAATACCATGAATTCAAAAGGGTTTTTGTACCAGAAACTGCAGAAAGATTAGCGGGGTGAAGAACGTTAGACCTAGCCATTGACTTGATACCAGGCGGAATACCGCTATGGGGCCCGATATATCCTATGTTAGGCCACCAGATGGATTTGCTTAGCAAATACCTGCAGATAATGCAGGATCAAGGGAAAATGGTGGAAAGCAAATCTCCTGCTGGGGCTCCAATTTTGTTTGTCCCTAAACCTGATGGTTCAATGAGGCTATGTGTGGACTACCGACAGTTAAATAAGCTAACGATGGCCAACAAATACCCGCTACCCCTAATGAGCAAGCTCTACGATGGGGTGGCTGGGGCCCAAATATTCCCTGAGCTCGACCTAAAAGATGGCTATGACCTATTCAGGATAAAGGAAGGAGATGAGTCGAAAACTGCATTCCAGACCTGATACGGCCACTTTGAATACAAAATAAGGCCATTCAGGCTAGTAACCGCGCTGGCCACATTCCAGGCCATGCTGAATAAAATTCTATGAGAATCTTTAGATCATGGAGTGGTGGTCTAGTTAGATGACATCCTAATCTACTCCAAAACAGAGAAAGAAGACGTCTACTTGGTTAAGAAGGTACTCTCTCACCTGGAAGAATATGATCTAGCGGTATCAACCACTAAGTCAGTTTTTCACATCAATAAAGGGGAGTTTTTGCGGTATGTTGTGGCAATTGATGGAGTCACCATGAGCGAAAGAAAGGTCGAAAGAATAAAAAATCGGAAGGCATCAAGGTTGGTCAAGAAGGTGCGAATATTCATTGGCTTTGTCAAAGAATACCGACGTTTCATTATGGATTTCTCAAAAATCTGCAAACCAATAACAGAAACATTGAAGGGCAACCCCAGAAAATTCAGATGGGGGCCAGAACAAGACGCGGCATTGGAAGAACTTACAAAAAGATTCATCTCTGCCCCTATACTCTGTCCTTTCTACCCTGACAGAGAAACAATTGTGGAAACAGATGCGTGCGATTTTGGCCTAGGATGTGTCCTCTCACAGTTTAAAGACAAAAAGCTACACCCGGTCGCTTTCCACTCACGCAAGCTGATCCAAGCAGAGCGAATTTATGAGATCCATGATAAGGACATATTGGCGATTCTCAAGGCATTTAAAGAGTGGTAACAGTACCTGGTCGGAACTGAAAAACCAGTTACTGTCTATACTGATTACCAGAACCTACAGAACCTCCTAATGACTAAGGTATGGAATCCGCGGCTAATACAATGGGCACAGCAACTAGCGAACTACAATTTCAAGATTGTCAACCGACCGGGAAAACAAGGCGGAAAGCCTGATGCACTAAGCCAAAGGCCGGAGTACTGTCCAGAGGAGGGAGCTACGCACAGTGAACAGTCAATACTTTAGCCCTCTCACTTAAAAATGACATTGGTGCACCTAAATCAGCCAGAAAGGGAGAAAAGAATAAATGGCACAAGTCTACTAATTTCTTGCGAATAAAATTGCAAACTCCAAAAGCACGAATGCCTCCAAAATGGTGCCGACTAGCAGCCGGACACGTCCTCTACGCACTAGAGGTCTTTATAATTACGGCCAAAGGACACAGGTTGGTGGAAACTGGAATATCCGTCGGATTACCAAAAGGAACATACGCACGGTTGGCACCACGCAGTGGATTGGCCGCCAAATTTGGGATCAGCAATGGCGGAGGAGTAATCGACGCTTATTACACTGGAGAAGTCTAGGTTATCATAATGAACTATGGAAAACAAGATTGCCAGGTTCGCAAAGTGGACCCAATGGCACAAATGATTATTGAGAACATACACATGGCCGAGGCGATTGAAGTTGACGGACTAGCAGAAACTGCAAGGCGGCAAGGTGGATTTGGAAGCACAGATGTATCACCCTGGCAATCAGCTGCAACAAAGATCCAGGTAGTGGTTACATACTTGAAAGCGGACTAGGCCGAAAATGAGTTTCCTGATGAAACAGACCATCATGCAAGACAAGATAAAGGGATACTCCTAAGCTCAAAGACTATAATGTCCAAGGTCGATATTAGGAAATATGACCAAACATTATTAAAAACCATCAAAGAGGCAGGCTAGAACGATGAAGACTGGCAGGAATGCAAGCAAGAAGTGGAAACGTTAACCAATGAGGGCGAACCATTACCAAGTCACTGGGCAGTAACGGAAGGACTGATATACTATAAGAATCGCTTATACATTCCAGACAATGGATAGCTGCAGATAACTATAGCCAAAGGTTGCCACGACTCTAAGGTAGCTGTGCACTTTGGACAGGAGAAGACTCTGGAAATTGTTACCAGAGACATTTATTGGAGAGGGCTGACTGCATGGATGAATGACTACATACGGTCATGCGATGAATGTCAACATAATTAATCCCCCAGACATGCGCGGTTCGGTCTGCTGCAGCCTCTAGAAGTCCCGTTCGCAGCCTGGTCATCCATATCTACCGACTTAATCACACAACTACCACAATCACAAGGAAGAATACAAATTATGGTAGTTGTAGATCGGTTTACAAAGATTGCTCACTTCATAGGTCTGGAAAGTAATGTAACAGCAAAAGAAGTTGGAAATGTATTCTTGCGGGAAGTCTGCAAGCTACATGGTCTTCCGGCAGAAATCATATCCGACATGGATGCAAAACTTTCAAGAGAATTCTGGGAGTTCTATGCAAAAGCCTGGGGATAAAACGAAAGATGTCAACAGGGTACCACCCCCAAACTCATGGACAAACTGAAAGGACCACCAAGTGCTGGAAGGATACCTTAGGAACGTTGTCAATTATGATCTAACAGACTGGTACTAGTTGCTCCAACTAGCTGAGCATGCCTAACACAATTCGGTAACAAATGCTCATGGCATGTTACCCTTCTATGCAAACTATGGATTCCATCCACAAACAGAATGGATGAAGGAACATGAAGCCCAGAATCCAGGCGCCCAGCTATATGCACACTGCATGCAAACAATATACCAACATGCCAGAGAAGCCTTTGAACAAACACGGAAAAATATGAGAAAATGTTACAACCGTAAGGCTAAGCAGCAGCCAGACATGAGGTCGGGGACCTGGTCATGTTAAATGCAAAAAACATATGCACCAAGCGACCCTTGAAGCAGCTTAGATCAAAGCTGTATGGCCCGTTTAAGGTATTGGAAAAAAGGGGAGACCATGCCTACAAACTCGAATTATCCCCTAGGTGGAAAACACATCCGATATTTCATGTATCCCTGTTGGAACCCTATCGAACCTCCAATCGACCTGCAAGGGAAGAACCTCCCCCCGAGCCAGAAGAAATCAATTCAGATTTTGAATGGGAAATCGAAAGAATCGTGAAGAGTTAAATAATCTCTTATACCTGGCGGGTGGGTGGACGGAACTGACAGATGTGTGAGTTACGGTATTTTGTGAAATGGACTGAGTGTTCTGAAGATGAAAATGCTTGGGAACCACCAGACCACTTAGAGCATGCACAGGAATTGGTGGAGGCATTTCATAGGGAGAATCCGGATATGCCCATGCGGGCAGACGTTGAATGAAAAGGAAAAGGTTTTGCTAGTCTGGCCAAGCAAACGGGATAGGTTATTTAGCCTACCAAGTAGTGTTCAAAACTGAGGAGTTTATGCTATTTTTAATGTTTAATTTTGGGTTTTATTTTAGAAAAGCGAAAAGAGGGTAACACCTACCAAAGCCATTTGAGAGGAACCCACGGAGGAGGAAGCTCATGTTAGGCACATGTGTAAGAGGCACTGAATTCAGTACTGCATTCATACGAAAAAATGCACTGAAATACCTACTCTTACCCCTCCGGGCCCGTTGTTGGGCTCGCACATAACCTGCGGCACCTACGGCAAAAACGTCCCCTTACCAAAAAGTCCTAAATTGGCGCCCCCCTCCTAATACCATATACGTCCTCGCTGTCTGTCCGACCGGATGCTGTTCTCTAGGTATTTGAAGAGGGGGACCCGGCCGGGACAATGCAACTGGAATCAAGTGTATCAGACATGTGTCCGCAGAGTTATGACCATTCCCGTACAGCCCCCGCTGAGGGTGGTCAAAGGTAACGGGACGCTCTGAACGAAATCGAGAATCTGTTAAGTGGGTTCCAGGGAAACAATGTGAACACACTTAGACCCCGATTGCAAGCCTAGAAAGGTCCTTAAACCTATCGGAATAAGTCGATAAGGAGGGGTGGAGCCAAAACGATTTGGTATTGGACCGATCGTGAGCTCCAGTCATCCTGAAAACCATCTGCATGCCGCAGGTAGTATCGGGAGGAAGGAGATTAGTTGACAACCATGCTGGCCACTTGGTGTTCAAAGAAATCATTGGTAGATCCTATGATGGACTGCTTGGTTTAAACGGCAGAAGAAAGAACAGTGTCTCAGACTGATAAGGGTACCACACCCTCATAGAAAGCTGAGCTCTCATGTGTCCGTAAGCCGTGGGGGGAAACTATATTCTCTGGGTCAAATCGCCTTCGCACTCGTATCATCAAAGATAGTTTATGAGAGTAAGTACATAGTTGTATAAGAATTAGTTGTAGTCCGCGATCATGCAGACGCTGGATATCAATATCCTAGTTCCTCCCGAGCTTTAGCCATCATCAAGCAATGGAGAAGAGATCTTATCAATATCATACATCTTTACTCAAAAATCTTTACCTACGAGCCTTCCTAGCCAATCTCCGTTTACGAAGAAAGATTTAAGCCTAGTTCAATTCGCTAGCCCTTAGAATCGACTACCCTTAACATCTTCCTCTTACTATAGCCTAGATTCTGACAGCGAAATGGAAACCATTGAATAAACACAGCACTCTCCATCCCACACTAATCGCGAATCTATCTACCGCTCCTCCCCAGACTACCTAGGAAGCAAAGAAATAGCTGCCAATGCTGTCACTCTCTCCCAAACGCGCAAGAATAGCACTAGCAGCAACGATAGCAGCCTCCAGGCAGGCACCTCTTGGGGAGACAAAACTAGCTTGAACCATCACCAGACCAGAGAGGAACGATGCCATTCTGCGCTCTCGTAGACTGCCTGTTATGATGACCAGTGCCTTACACACAGTGATATCAAGGAAGTAAATGGATATTTTCCTAAGGAACCTGAAAAGCAAATACAAGCAAAGAAAGCGCAAGCAAGTGCTGATACCTCAAAGGACAGTAGCCCCCCTCCATTAAACAATAGTTCTATGTCCCTCCCCTCACCAGGAAAAATTACCTCAGACTTGCATATATGTTAACTCCAGCCTCCCCACCTCCAGTTTCACCATCTTCACCAGCTTCTAGACCCCTCTATAGTGATCCTGCAGCTTTCTGGAATTCTACAGTATCTGACAAGGCCCAGACCATTCTTGTTACCCTCCTTTCATCCCTCATGGGAAAATTCCGCCCAGCTGTCATTCAAGCTCTCCAGAATGACCCTCTTTTCCGGCGAGTTTTGGAAACAACTGACAAGCTACACGATTCAATCCAGGAAGGCCTCCTCATAGCAGATAATACCAGCGGCTATTATAACATCTATATCCCTATGGGACCCTTAGAAAGGGGAGTATCCCTTCGGGATTTCATCCTTAAAACAGTTCATGAAGGCATAAGACATTTCTCAGCTCACAAGTCCTACAAGTACGCCGCTTGTGTCTTCTGGTGGCCGCAGATGTGCCAGGACTTTATAGCCTACTGTCGCTCTTGTGATCAATGTCAGATCAACAAGGAGCCAACCACACTTCCATCAGGTATATCTCGAGCCCTGCCGGCACCTGACGAAGCCTACCAATCCCTTATCATTGATATCGCTGGCCCCTTGAACAAATCAAATAACCATACAACTATCATGGTTATTATCGATCGCTTTACCTCCTACACTCATCTTATACCATTTCTGGACTCTGCCACCTCCGAAAATGTATTCTGCAAGCTCCAAAAGACGGTAGTTGATGTTCATGGACTCCCCCTAAGCATAGTATAGGACCAAGACTCCCGCTTTAACTCTAAGTTCTGGTCTCAGATGATCAAGTCAATGGGAATCCAGATCTGGATGGCAACTCAATACCACCACCAAACCAATGCCCAGGTAGAGCGCCGGATTCGTACCCTTAAACATATGATGTGGAACTTCATCAACAAAAGACAGAACAACTGGTTTAAAGCCCTCCCAGCGATAGCAGTAGCCATGAATGTGGCCCCCCATGAACCCTTAGGAATATCTCCATACCAAGCACTCTATGGACGCCCTTGGAAGCTCTTCAATCCTGTCCTCAGATCCGCCAGCAAAGTACCAGCAGTGGTTGAGATCTTGAATGCCAATGAAGCCACCAGGATGGAAGTTGATATGGCCAGGAAGCATGCCACATTCCGGCAGACTGTGCAAGAAGATACAAAGACGAACCCCTATCGAAGACAATTCAACATTGGTGCCAGAGTTCGTGTTCGAGGACGCCCTTACAACTCCGCCCCTGGATGATCCAAGAAGCTAGAGCCTCGCTGGTTGCGACCCTTTAAGGTCTTAGAGCATCACTCTATTAGCGATAACTACAACCTTGAATTGCCTAAGAGAATGGAGCGCCAGAAGCCATACTTGCATATCTCATGCCTCCAAGAATACCATGAGAACAATCCCAATAGATTATCATCCAGGAGAATGGATAGGCCGGCCCCTATACTCATCAACAATGCAGAAGAATGGGAAGCAGAGGAGATACTGGATTATCGACTACAAAACAACAGTGTCGAGTTCCTGGTACAAGGTAAAGGGTATGAAAGGAGAGATGACTCGAGGGAACCTATCGAGAACCTGGAGAACTCTATGGAAATAATAGCGGAATATTGGAAAGAAAACCACAAGACAGAACCGATGCCTAAAATCACCTCCCACTATGTCAGAACCTCTTGGGAGCCTATCGAAGTCTCTACAATCCCTTGCCCAAGAACTATAATACCTAACCATTTCTGACAGCCCTATAACTATGAGGAATACGATTCTGCAGGCTCAGATGATAGCTACTTAAATACTGATGATGATTATATGCTCTGGCCTTGCAAGAGCGGCCATAAGGCCTATGGCCTTAGGAGAAGATGAGTTTTATTCAGATTTGGGGAATGTAACATGTGTACATGTTCCGGTACATCTATTTCCACTCTCGTTAGCCTTTCCTTAGTCAGATAACATTCATTTGATTTGATTTCTTTTGTATTTGATTTCCCTACCGGAATCATTAGATTCCGGCTCCCTGATTACTGTATGCTTTGGAGGATCGGGAGGATTGTGCCCGCGGAGTCCAAAGGGATGGAACATGTCATGTATACCAGCGGTAGGATAGAGGCAGTCGTGTGGGCATGCCCCAGGCTTTCAAGGACTCCAGCAGGGCCATAGGATTCCGGTAGCTGTACACCCACCGGTAATGGTAGTGGCTGCTGGTTTCCAGAGCCACAGCTCTTGCAGGTAAGATTTCATGTATTTAAGAGTGGTCTCCTGGCTAGCAGGAGACATCAGACTTCAGACAAATGCCTAGACAGTGAATACACTTGGTTGAACAGCGATCCTATTATTCCCCTTCGCTCTATAAACAATTCTATTGTACTCCCCTTGTCTTCCCCTCTCAGCAGGTCTCCCTTAGACACCAAAGCGATAGCAGGCTACCGCTTAGGCTCTATTGTATAACGGTTCACACAGACTACCCCCTGTTACAAACATCAAAAGAACTAGAACATCTTTGTCAATGCTTTTACCATAAAGCTCTCAATGCACCCTTTATAACCAAATTCCTTGCTCTACTACACCAGCAGTAGCATTAAACTCTGCATCAGCTGTCGCTTTGGACACTGTTCTCTCTCATTGAGATTTCCTGATTAAAACGGGTACATATTGCTCGAGGATCACAAATCCCCTCGTAGACTTCATCGCATCAATGTCACCAGCAAAGTCAGCGTATATGTAAACTATCATTTCTGGGAATGTTGTGAGGTCTTTTTTCTATTTACTGACGTCTTCGGGTCTTAGGTCTCAAAGACTAAGATGAATTTGCTGCGACTGTTGCAAGTATTTCAGGATCAGTTTTACTGCGGTCCAATGTGTAGAGGAGGGCTCCAAGGCAAAGCGGCCAACGAGGCCCGATGCAAACGCGATGTCGGGAGAGCTTGTTGTCGCTGCGTATAAAATACTACCAACATCCTCCTAATACCCTTGCAGTTCTCCATCCGAAATCTAGCCAACACTTTCTCCAAGTATGCACTTGGACTGAGGTAAATCTTCATTTTCCCTCCGTCGCGCTCCACCAGCATGCTCAGAAAGAACTTGACGTGATCCAGGTACTAGATTACCAACCTCTTTTTTATTGAGAACCTCTTTGACTCCACCTTTATGACGAGTTCCGACTAACAGGATATCGTCAACCCAGGAAATGATTATTCCACCAAATCACTAGTATAGATTGCCGCATCGAATCTGGATTTCCGCATTCCCATTTCTTTGACGAAATTTCATTCTAAGGTATTATACCAGTTGCACCCTGATTATTTCAGTCCATACAAGCTGCGCCTTAGCTTGACCGACAGACTATCACTTACCAAATTTCCAGTTTTTTGATTATCTTGCAGCACAACCTTGCCATCATCGGAGATACCAAATTCCTTCAGAAGGCGCATATAAATCTCCTCCTTCAGCTCACTCTCTAGGTAGGCAGTGACAATGTCTAACTCGATAATTTCTTTTTTTCTGCGGCTGCTTTTGAGAGGTGGGTTCGGTTTCCGGCAAAGCAGATCGTAGGACTATAAATCCCATTGAAATTGAAACTGCGGCTTTGCGGAAATCCATGCTCTACAAGTTGTGCCTTGTATCGTGCAAGTGCACCATATTGAACAAACTTTTCATGCAAAACCATATGTGACGTTTTAGGGGGAAGAGATTCGTGTGAATTAGTTGTAGGCACAATAGTCTATGTATCCTGGCTTTTGAGAGACTTCAATTCCGAGTTTATAGCCTCCATCCATTGCTGACTATTTGCTCCTTCCAGTGATGCCTTGATGGAAGTTGGCCCATCCGCCAGCAACACAACAACATCAATTCCCAACTCAGCTCATTCATCACCATACTCTCAGGATTCCTGAACGATCTCTCTTCAGACACTCTCTTCTGACTACTGCAGCTCTTCTTGCTGCTGGTGACTTCTTCTTCAGCGTCCCCCATCTCGAACATTCCACTAGGGTCCCTAACTTTATCTACTTTCTTGAACGGGTTTAGTTCTTCGTGGCTACTCATTGGCTACTGGTGGGGCATCTGTCCTTGGAGTTTTGCGAACTGGTGATATACTGCGATATGGGATAAAATCAAATGCAGAATATTCGGCCTTGTCCGTAAAGGGAAGAATGATCTTCTTGGTTTGAGGTTGATAATACTATGTATCTTTATGGAAAACTACATTAAGCGAGATAACTAGCTGCTTCGACTACGAGTTGTAGAGTCGATATTGTTTGGTGGTCAATGTATACTCAATAAACATCAACCGTTAAGCTTAAGGACTCCACTTTTTGTCAGCACTTTTCACCGGATGGACGAAGGCAAAGCTGTGCATCCCCATATTTATAGGTGGTGTAGGCTAGGCTTTTTTCCAAATCAAACCTCCTAAGGTGTCATGTCAGCTTCCTTGACTCCCTTAGTTGTAGACAGATTTTTCAAATAGAGCACAGTTTGCACTGCCTCAGCCCAATACATCTTGGTCGGCCCAGAATGTTGTAGGAGTGCATTCGCTTGTCCAAAAATTACCCGATTCGTAATTTTGGAGAAAGCATTATTTTGCGAGGTATATGAAGCGGTAACTTGGGCTTCAATACCACATCTTAGCAGCTTGGCTTGGAAGGTTTCTCCCACAAACTCTCCACCCCCATCAGTCCTGATTGCCTTGATTACATATCCCTTTCCTTCTCCGCTATGCATGTTCTCCACTTGTGCCTTAGAGTCAAGGAAACATTACATAGTCTCACTCTTGGACTTTAAAAAATATACAGACTTAAACTTACTGTAGTTATCCACAACCAGCATAAAGTAAAGACAACCATCAAGGGACCTCTGCTTCATAGGCCCGCAAAGGTGAGAGTGAACGAGTTTTAACGGAGGAGTGGTACGCTGATTCGTGGGCTTAAAGGGTGTTTTAGTCATTTTACCCAACAAACATGCTGAACAACAATTCTGACAACTACTTGCATGTAGTGCAGGCATTCGGTGAACCATGTTGTTGGAACTCTTGGTTAAGACTGCTTGGATATGAAGGTGCCCAAGCCGATGGTGCCATAGATTCGTCAACGATCGGTTTGGATTTGAGATGAGGTATCCGGCTTCTAGAGAATATGCTTTGGTGACAAGGGTATATAGGCGATCTAATTTCTCTGCAACTGCAACTAAGACTCCATCCCGATAGATCACAGCCACATTTTCACCAAAGGATATATGACTACAATTTCGTGTCAGCTGGCTAACTGAGATCAAGGTTGAATCTTCTGCATCAGGTACAAGGAGGACTTCAGTTAATAGAGCAGTTCCCACTCCGGTGACAGGAGTCAAGATCGTAATTCCTATTGAGCCAATTCCAGTAGCAGAAACTAGCTCACCTGTAGCTGTTCTCATCTGACTTTTATTTTTTGGAAGTGGTAAGTATGTCTACCCGAGAAATGCATCTCGGTTTTGGGTTATATCATTCGTACAACCAGATTCTTGTACCCACTTAATCTCCTTCTTCACCTTTTGCCCTCTTAACATCCTGTCAGTTGAGACCTTTTTTTCATTCATTCTTACAACTTTCTTCTCAAGCTCCATCTCTTCCTCAACTTTGGTCTCCACTGACAGCCACACTTGTTCATACATCACCCCAATCCTATCATCTCCTCTACAATTCCTTAGTCGTTACCCCACCTGAGTTGATCTAAAACCATCACGACTGCCACTATCGTGATTCTTCATACGGCAGTCCCGAATCTTGTGGCCTTTCCTTCCACAATGGTTACAATTACCGACAAATCGGGGACCGTGATTCTCTTCTTTATAGTTTTGTATTATCTCGGGGAGTCGTATTCTGCTGTTGATCTTTTTGGTATGATGTGAAGTTGCAAGAATATATCCTGAGAACTCCCTTTCCTGGTCTGACTGAGTTCTCCTGTTAAGAGTAGTCGATTCTAAAGGCAAGCGAAACGAACTAGGCTCAAATCTTTCGTCGTAAACGGATATTGTCTAGGAAGGCTCGTAGGTAAAGATTTTGAGTAAAACTTAAGATATTGATAAGATCTCTTCTCCGTTGCTTGATGATGCCTAAAGCTCGGGAGGGACTTCGATATTTATATCCCGCGTCTGAGTGTTCGCGGACTACAACTACTTTCTATACAACCATGAAGTTTTCTCTCACAAACTATCTTTGATGATCCAAGTGCGAAGGCGATTTAACCCTGATAATATGGTTCCCCCCACGGCTTACGGACACATCAGGGCTCAACTTTCTGTTAGGGTTTGGTACCCTTATCAGTCTGAGACGCTGTTCCTTCTTCCACCGTTTAAACCAGGTAGTCCATCATGGAATCTACCAATGGTTTCTTAGAACACTAAGTGGGCAGCTTGGTTGTCGACCAATATGGTTCTTCCCGATACTACTGGCAGCTTGCAGATGGCTTTCAGGATGACTGGAGCTTACGATCAGTCGAATACCATATCATTTTATCTCCTTCTCTCCTAATCGACTTGTTCCGATAGCTCTATGGAGCTTTCTAGGGTTGCATTCAGGGTCTAAGTGTGTTCTCAGGGTTTCCCTTGAACACAATTAACATATTCTCAATTTCGTGCAGAGCGTCCCGTCACCTTTGACCACCCCTAGCGAAGGCTATATGGGAATGGTCACAACTCTGCGGACACTCCTCCAATGTACTTGATTCCAGTTGCATTGGTACGGTCGAGTCTCCCTCTTGATATACCCAACGAATAGCATCTGGCCGGACGGAAGGCGACAACGTATATGGTGTTATGAGTGGGGCGCAAATATATCGCTTTTTGGTGAGGAGAGGCTTTTGCCCTAGGTGCTGCATGTGACGTATGGGCCCAACAACGGAGCCGGAGGGGTATGAGTAGGTTTTCAGCGCATTTTTCATATGAATGCAGTACTGAATTCAGTGCCTCATACACATGTGCCTAACATGAGCTCCCTCCTCCATAGGTTAGTCTCAATTCGCTTTTGTAGGTGTTATCCTGTTTTCGCTTTTCCTTTTTATCCAAAATAAAACTACAAAATTAAAAAATTAAATTAAAATAAAATAAAATAAACTCCCACTTATTGAACTTGAATTGGTAGGGTAAAAAACCTAATGCGTTTGCTTGCCCACACTGGGAAACCCTTTTCCTTGTCATTCAACATATGCCCGCTTTGCCATATCCGCATTCTCTCTATGAAATGCCTCCACCAATTCCAGTGCATCCTCTAGGTGGTCTGGTGGTTCCCAAGTATTTTCATCTTCAGACCACACAGTCCACTTCACAAAATACCGTAACTCACGCATCTGTCGGTTCTGACCTCCCATGCGCCGGGTATAAGATATTATTTCACTCTACACCATTGTTTCGATTTCCCATTCAAAATCTGAATCGATTTCTTCTGGCTCACGGAGAGGCTGTTCTCTTGCAGGTCGATTGGATGTTCGATAGGGTTCCAACAGTGATACATGAAATATTGGGTGGACTTTCCACCTTGGTGATATTTCGAGTTTGTAGGCACGTTCTCCCCTTTTTTCCAATATGTTAAACGGGCCATACAGCTTTGGGCTAAGCTACTTTTAGGGTCGCTTGGTACGTATGTATTTTGCATTTAACAAGACCAGATCTCCGACATTTATGTCTGGTTGCTGCTTAGCCTATGTGTTGTAATATTTGCTCATATTTTCCCGTGTTTGTTCCAACGCTTCTCTGGCCTGTTGGTGTATTTGTTGCATCCAGTATGCATATAGCTGGATGCCAGGATTTTGGGCTTCACGTTCCTTCATCCATTCTGTTTGTGGGTGGAATCCATAGTTTGCGTAGAAGGGTGACATGCCATATGCGTTCGTTACTGAATTATCGTTGGCATGCTTGGCTAGTGGTAACAGCTGGTACCAGTCTGTTTGATCATAATTAACAAAGTTCCTAAGGTACCCTTCCAGCACTTGGTTGGTCCTTTCAGTTTGTCCGTCAGTTGGGGGGTGGTACACTGTTGACATCTTTCGTTTTATACCCAGGCTTTTACATAGGGATTCCCAGAATTCCGCAGAGAATTTTGCATCCATGTCAGATATGATATCTGCCGGAAGACCCTCTAGCTTCAAGACTTCCCTCAAGAATGCGTTTGTAACTTCTTTGGCAGTTGCATTAACTACCTGACCTATGAATTGAGCCATCTTTATAAACCTATCCACGAACAGCATAATTTGTGTTCTTCCTTGTGATTCTGGTAGTTGTGTGATGAAGTTGGTCGATATGGATGACCAGGCTGCGAATTGAACTTCTAGAGGCTGCAGTAGACCGAACAGCGCATGTCGTGGTGATTTATATTGTTGACATTCTTCACATGACCATACGTAGTCATTTCTCCACGATGTCAGCCCTCTCCAATAAAGGTTTCTGGTAACAATTGCCAGAGTCTTCTCCTATCTAAAGTGTCCAGCTACCTTAGAGTCGTGGCAACCTTTGGCTATAGTTGTCTGCAGCTGTTTGTTGTCAGGAATATATAAGCGATTCTTATAGTATATCAGTCCTACCGTTACTGCCCAGTGACTTGGTAATGATTTGCCCTTATTGGTTAACGTTTCCAATTCTCGCTTGCTATTATTATTATTATTATTATATCTCATTGCTCTTGTAGAGCCAGAGGCTATGAAGTGGTAACTAACATACATGTAAGGTGCACCTCCTGCACCAGGTAATTGCCCACCGTCTAATATATGTTGGTATCACCTTTTGAGTGGACCCCCGTCATAAACGCTAACAACCCCTAAACAAAATAAATCCTCCCATCCGCCTTAAGCCTAACAAGTATAAGGAAATAACAGTAAGGCAACCTAAGTAGCCCTGTTCCTTCTCTTAGTTGCTTCCTGGTGTGCGTGTAGGTAGGTGGGACACTCCTTGCAGGTAGCCAGGTGTTCATTGCCGTAGTTGAGACACGTGATGGTTGTATGAAGGCATGGCTTGCCATTGTTTGGGCACTCAGATCTGCCACAGGTGTGGAGGTGAGCAGGGTGTTCCAAGGAACAGATTGCGCAGTAGGGGGTTCTGGTGCATTGGGTTGGGTGGTGACCAAATTCAAGGCCTCTAGAGCATTGGGTTTCAGGACCTAAGGTAAGGTAGCGTTGCACCTTGAACCTTCTACCAAAGAGGCAGAGGCCTCAGTTGAAGGCTTTGTCTGTAGGTTCTTTGCCGGCATTGGCGAGGACCATAGCTGATGCTGCTTTGGTCTGACGCTGGGCTTCTGTGGTGAGCCATCTATGTGGGCGGGGCAGGTGGGTACTAGGATTGAATGCTTCAATATCAGCTTGGACTGTTGGGAAGGTAGAGGTGGTAGGTATGCCGTAGATGATGACCTTCTGCCAGATCTCATCCTTTCTGAGGCCATTGGGAGCAGGAATGGTGGCTCTGATAGCCTCTTCAATGGCAAAGAAGTGGTTCCTGAGAACAGTAGAGGGAGGAAAGTTGTTCTTGGTAATACGGCGGACGTGGTGGTTGGGGGTGAACTCAATGTAGGAGATCAGTTGTATCTTGATTGCAGTGTTGACTGTATCGCGAATGGTAAGGTGGTTGGTGTCTTCTGGTAGGGCTGTGCCATCTCTCTCAATGATAATTGTACGGTCGTGTTTGGTGAGGAGGGCAGTGGTTGTTGACTTTGTAGGTAGAGTGGTAGGTGGTTAGACTCGGGAAGCTTTTGCTGCTCTTTGGGCCCAGGTTTGGGTGGTGGTGGATGGGGGTATGGTGGATTGTATGGTTATAGTAGGAGGGTGTCGGAGTTGCTGTGACTGATGTTGCGCAACTTGGTTGGGACGGGTGGAGATCAAGGAGTGGATGTCTTTTGTGTCCTGGATATGGCGTTCTTGAACCACCATCAGGTATTCCTCTAGGGCGTCAAGCTTATCTGAAACTTCATTGTGTGCTTTGTTAACGGCATAGAGTCTCCTGGTAAGTGATTCAATGGTGGGGGGTCTTCCTTCAAGGGTGAGGAAGGTGGAGGCATCAGTGTTGGAGGGGGATGGACCAGGGCCTCCAACTGTCTGGACTGGGGAAGGGGTGTCCTCCATGGCATTTTCATCCATAGGGGTGTCAGTAGGCGAGGATAGGTTTTCAAAGATGTTTTGTGGTTGAAAGGGGGTTGTCAGGGGGACTGCAGCCCCCCTACCTCTGCCTCCTAGCCGTGGAGGCATCAGAGGTAATAAAGCAGGGACTCAGGTGATAAAAGGTGATGGGAAACAAATAATATAGGCCAATTTGTGGATAAAAAGTCTTTAAAGGGGGAGGGGGAACCGGTGAGAATTGGTTTTTAGCCAATGAGGTGGAAGCTTGGCGAAAAATTTGGTGTGGTTTTTTCTTTCGCTGTAGTTGTAACGCCAACGGAGTCCATCTCTCGCTTGTGTTCCTGCCAGTCTTCATCATTGTGGCCTACCTCTTTGATGGTTTTTAATAAGGCTTTGTCATATGTCCAAATATCGACCTTGGACATTATCGCATTTGACATCTGGAGTATCCCTTTGTCTTGTCTTGCTGAAGGTCCATTTCATCAAGAAACTTATTTTCGGCCTGTTCCGCTTGCAAATATGCAATCACTACCTGGGTCTTTGATACAGCTGATCGTCTGGGTAATACATCTGTACTTCCAAATCCGCTCTTGCCTCCTCCTGTTTCTGCTAATCTGCCAACTTCTATAATTTCGACCATGTGTATGTTCTCAATGATCATTTGTGCCATTCGGTCCCCTTTGCGAACCTGGCAATCTTGGTTTCCATGATTCATTATGATAACCTTGACTTCTCCAGTGTAATCAGCGTCGATTACTCCTCCGCCAATGCTGCTCTCAAATTTGGCAGCCATTCCACTGCGTGGTGCCAACCGTCCACATGTTCCTTTTGGTAATTCGATAGAATTTACAGTTTCCACTAACCTTTGTTCTTTGGCCGTTATTATAAAGTCCTCTAGTGCGTACAGGTCATGTGCGGCTGCGAGTTGGGACCCTTTAGTAGGCATTAGGTCTTTTGGAGAGAGCAATTTTATTCGCAAGAAATCAGTAGACTCTGTGCCAATTATTCTTTCCTCCCTTTCTGGCTGATATAAGTGCACCAGTGTGATTTGGAAGTGATAAGGCATGAGTATTGACTGTTTGCTATGTGCAGCTCCCTCCTCAGGACAGTACAGCGGCCGTCGGCTTAGTACATCTGGCTTTCCGCCTCGCTTACCCGGTCGGTAGACAATCTTGAAATTATAGTTCGCTAGTTGCTGTGCCCATCGTATTTGCCGTGGATTCCATACCTTAGTTGTAAGGAAGTTCTTTAGATTCTGGTGATCAGTGTACACCGTCAACGGTTTTTATGATCCGACCAGGTAGTGTTTCCACTCTTTAAATGCTTCCAGAATCACTAATAGTTCCTTAGCAAGGATCTCATAATTACGCTCTGCTGGGCTCAACTTCAGTGAGTGGAAGGCCACAGTATGTAGATTTTTATTTTTAAACTGGAGAGGACACATCCTTACACCAAATCGCTAGCATCTGTTTCCACAATTGTTTCTCTGTCAGGGTAGAAATGACAGAGTTTAGATGCGGAGATAAATCTTTTATTAAGTTCTTCAAATGCCCCGTCTTGCTCCGGCCCCCAGTTGAATTTTCTGGGGTCGCCCTTCAATGTTTCGGTTATAGGTTTGCAGATTTTGAAGAAATCCTTAATGAAACGTCAGTAAAAATTGGCAAAGCCAATGAATATTTGCACCTCTTTGACCGACCTTGGTGCCTTCCAATTTCTTATGCTTTCGATCTTTCTTTCACTCATGGTGACTCCATCCATTGCCACAATATAGCCCAAATATTCCTCATTATCAAGATGAAAAACTAACTTGGTGGTCGATAACGCCAGATCATATTCCTCCAAGCGAGAGAGTACCTTTTTGACCAAGTCAAGGTGTTCATTCTCTGTCTTGGAGTAAATTAGGATGTCCTCTAGGTAGAGCACCACTCCATGATCTAAGAATTCGCGAAGAATTTTATTCATGATGGCCTGGAATGTGGCTGGCGCGTTTACCAGTCCGAATGGCATTACTTTGTATTCAAAGTGGCCGTATCGGGTCCGGAAAGCTGTTTTCCACTCATCTCCTTCCTTTATTCTTAGGAGGTTATAGCCATGTTCTAAGGTGAGCTTAGTGAATATTTGAGCCCCTGCCACGCGGTCGCGGAGCTCCCTCATTAGGGTTAACGGATATTTGTTGGCTACTGTTAGCCTATTCAATTGCCGGTAGTCCACACATAGCCTTATTGAACCATCAGGTTTAGGGACAAATAAGATTAGAGCCCCAGCAGGAGATTTACTTTCCACGATTTTCCCTTGATCCTGCATTTTGTGCAGGTATTTGTTATGCAGATCCAGCTGTTGGGCAGACATAGGATATATCGGGCCCCATGGCGGTACCGCGCCGTGTATCAGGTCAATCGCGTGGTCGAACATTCTTCTTCCTGCTAGTTTCTCTGCTGTTTCTGGTGCAAAAACCCTCTAGAATTCCTGCTATTCCTGTGGTATTTGCAGAATTTCTTTTGACTCTGGAGTGGGTGCTATTTCGATTCTTCCAATGTATCGTGCTTCAGAGTCGTATGCCACGGTTTCGTCCCATTCAAATGTCTTGTCTATCCATTCATCATTAACATGACATTGGCATTTCTCGTCTTTACATATCCGTTTTTGAGCATCCTCAATGTGCCTTATGAGATGTTGTATGCCACCATCCAAATGCGATGATTAGCTCATATTTGCCAGCATTGGCAATTTCACAAGAAAAGTGAGATTAGTGTGCATTGCTTCTGATCTCTAAGAGAATAGGATATGTGTAGTGTTTTCCCCCATTTGCTGCTGTTGTTCCTGTAAAGGTTTAAATGTCCAAGCTATTTGTGCGGGTGTTGTATGGTAAGCGATGTCTATTAACCAGTTCTTGGTTAATTAGGAATATCTTAGACCCTGAGTCTAATAAAGCACGGATCGAGATCCGTTGTCTATTTGCTTCGATGGTTGCCCTGCCTTCTGGGCATGAATAATTGGGCGGGGCAGGTGCTGTGGTTTTATTTCTTTTATTAGGGCCGCTAGAGGCCTGTGCAGGTCTTTTGTATGACATTTTCGTTGTTGTGGTAACTTGGGGTGTTTGTTACCATGCCCGCACGGTTTCGGCTATTTAAGCCTCCTCAGAGAAACTAAAATCTCAGTCTCTGGTGTACTGGGCAGCTCACTACTAGCGGTCTTTACCCCTTGCCGAAATGTTCCCATAAACCTGCCATTAGCCCTTATCAGCCCACTCATTTGTCGTCACTGTAGCCGTAAACGTATTGTTTTAACTATAACAGCGTATTTGGGCTCCGTTGATTCTTCACGCATCGCCTCGTTTCCCCCATGAGTGTATCGTGCCAATCCTGTCTTCAAAGCCGCAGTCCAGGTTTAGGACGGATTTACCTCGCCCCATTTAGCGTGTGAACTGGGTAGCCGTAGTTTTTCATTCTCTTCCACTTCATTTTACTTGATGTCGAGGATCCTGTTCCGTTTCACCAACTATTCCGTTGTCCAGCCGACCTGTAATATATTTTGTTCCTGGAAGGCTTCTCACGATCCAGGATAGACTAATTTCCCCTTGTCATTCTTAAGAAGTTCCTAGTCAGCGCTGGTCTGTCCACTCTTCCTTTAATTTCTTGTAAGGATTTAGGCATTTATAAGGGTGTGGGTTAGTTGACCGTCTTCCGTACTGAGGTCCGATATACACCAAATTTGACGCTCCGGTTTCTTCTTTTTAAGTTTCAGGTTCCCAGAGTTAGTCCCGGACTACTACGAGCCGCCGTCCAAGTTTATAATTTCTTACTCGCCTCTCATTCTTAGGTTTGCGAGAATCCCGTAGGTCTGGATTGATTTTCGTGACTCTCGCTTTGGTTTTGAGTTTCCCATGGAGAAGCGCAGAAACCCGGCTTGTAGGACCTCGCAGAGGTCGAGCACCCTGGTTGATTTCGGTTTCGGTAAGGGGTCCATAACCGAGTACCCGGTCGCTGTCGCGGCTTGTGCCTGAAAACCTTTTTTAGGTTTCATCCATGTCGTCCAGTTCTCAAATCCTGGGCTTGTTGACTTGGTTCACCCTAGTCGTAGGTTCTGGTTGCCCCTTTGTTATCTGGGGTCATCGAAATTGGGGTTTAAATTTCCCCTTTTCTGCCCTAAGACCGATACTTGGGCGTGTTTCCTGCAGAACTTCCAAGTATGGTTGGCCAACGTGCAATGGGTGCATAGGTTGGATTTCTTTCGTTCTTCAATTTTGTCCTTAGGGATTCCTTTATGAACTTCAACCCAATTTGTATGCTCAACCTTTCCTTCAACGTGGGGTTTTTTCCCTTTCTCCGCTTGTTTTTTCAATTTGTAGTCAGCTTTTTCCAATGCCGTATTGGTTTTCCGTTTTTTATTCCCTGCAGTGGACTTGCTGGGTTTGGATTCCTCCTCCCGTTTTCTTTGCTGGGAGTCACTTTTTCGCTGGTCGTTTTTTCTGAATAGCCCTTGTTGTTCCATGAACGATTCTTACGCATTGGTGACCCTGGTGACTGCCTTGATCCTTTCGCTATCCAAGTCATGATTTTCATGTGATAGCGTGGGCATGGCCTCGATAGGAAGTTGCCGCTGAATTTTGGTTCTCCAAGTGATGGCGGATACTTTTGCCTCTATGTTGTGGTTTTCCATGCTAAGGAGATACTTCTCTATGTCCCCGGTATATCTAACCTTCTCCATTTCGGCTAAAGGTTTTTGTGCCTTGTGCAGTACCGAGTCTCGTTCTGTCACTGTGGCCCCGAAAGTGATCCAGAAATCATAGCCCTCACGTTTGGGGAATCCGAGGTCTGCAGTCATTTTCTTTCGATAGGTTATCGAGAAAGGAGCCATCTCGGTTCCTTCCATTCTTCCTAACGCATACTTGATGCATTCTTCATCGTTTTCCCATTGCCATGGGTTTCTGCCAAAGTAGTCCGCGCACTTTAGTAGCCATACTCTCACATCCCGAGTAGGCTTGTTTTCGAATTTGAACAGTGGCTCCGTTTGTTTGCGGTTGATTCTGGACAATACTTATCCTAGTTAGTCGACCCATGCGTCCGCTTCGGATTCATACTTACGACCAGGCAAGGGTCTTCGTGATGGCTCACCACATCGTCGTGTGGGGCCACCTCCGTCATCGGACCCAAGGTCGTCAGCTTGCTGGTTGGGTGCATTCCCCGTAGGGAGGGG
>QFET01012756.1:2859-19611 GCA_003316355.1 Tuber calosporum
GGGGGAATGGCAGAGAGCTTTGCCGCAGGAGTAGTAGGAGGAGCGCAGGAGTAGTAAAACGTGGGATAATGGGTGAGTAAGAAAGAGAGTGCACACTGCTAATCGTCAGTGCAGCGAATGGAGACCTGAGGCCAAGATTAGAGGGAAGAGCCAGTGAATGTGCTCGAGTATATATCATAGCTGTCTAAGGTATTGTGTCTGTAGGGGTCTAGAGCGGAGCCACAGTAGGGTAGGCTACCGGTGGACCTCCGACGGTAGGAAGTTGTGTGAGTGTCAAGGGGTATGAGGAGGGTTCTGAATTCGCCTTTGCGTGCTCGTGGGTGCCTGTGTGCGTGTGCTTGCGCTGTCTTGGCTGCACGGGAGGGAAGGTGTTGGGCTGCGGGATAACCTTTTCAATACTCTACCAGCGTGTCACGGACGTTCACTGTTGAACACTGGCCAACGTTTACCACCTGAATAAAGTAATAAATCCATGGCTGGCATCCTACTTTTAGAATAACTCATGTATGGTGTGAGGCAAGTAAAGGGTAGACTAAGAGGGGTTTCAAAAAGTGACGCTTACATAATCATATCAGGGATATCTACTATCGATTTTCAGGTTTTGGTGGTTGAGGGTATAATTCTCAGAGCTAGTTTCATAATATTTGTTAGATTTTGATTATTTGAATTGTACAATATAGCAAAGAAATCAGCCCATCTATTAGGCATCGGGGTGTTAGAAAACTGGAATCCAGCATACAGAGATCCGAAGCCCGCGGACATCTAATTTACTGTTGATAATAGCTATGATATCTCCTGTGTTAGTATAGAACATGCACCTCGTTCTGGATCCATACGCGATATTGGTCCCGTCGCTTGTGGTCCAGACAAAAGACTCCCACCTCATAACACCATATACTTTCTCCCTATCTGTATCATAGGATAGGATGCATTTTGAAGGGTATACGAGAGAACGGACAGGGCAAGGTGATAGTACTAAATTCAGGTGTCTCAGAGGAGTGTTCATTGAGATAATGCTCATTTTATAGTGTTTATGCAGAAATGGTACAAAGGTGACAGGACAGTCTGATAAAATTGAGAATCTGATAAGGTTGCATCATCAGAGAGATCAGTGCATTCCCAATGATCATGCTCTGATGAAGTAATGTTTCAGAAGGCTTTTGCTAAAGATATAGGAAATAAAATAACTATTATAGGAGTAATAAAGGGTATGATTATTAGTGAAGATCACCTTATTAAAAGAATCTTGTATGGTTATATAATAAGAGTCTGCTATGAGTGCTGAGAACTTTAATGTAAACTGATATAATACTAGTATGATTTCAATTTGGATAGTATGAAATATCTATATCACATATAGTAACAATAATCAAGGAATTTCTATTGATATAATATATATTACTCATATTATAAATTGGTAGTTTGACAAGAGCAGTACTTGACTGATATATTTATTCTGCAGAGTAAACTGTTCTACCTAGGTCTACCCACTTAGAACAATGTGGTATAGTGTTAAGCAAGGTAAGATTTTGAAATAGATGATATAAATATCAGGTATCATATCAGTGTTTATAATATCCTTTCTCTCCTTAATATCTTTAGTAATTGAATACTCAATACTATTAGAAATCATATCATACTTATATTTATTTCAACATGTTTCCACCCTTTTAGCTCTTGCCACATGACCAAAGCTTATCCTAACTGCTTTCTACTACTTGTACTCATTACTGTGAACCCTGTTGAGATTACTCTCTGGTCTTCTGTCATTCTCTTTGGCAGAGTTCTACTTTCTTTTCTCTTGTTTAGTATTACTTAACTCTTTTAATTTATTTTACATATTATTAGTATAGTTTATAATATCATTTTTATATTATCACTAAGCTTAAAACTCAATTAATAGCAGGAGGAAACCATCAGTTAACTAATTGTCAATTAATCTATAAGACCTTTTCTTTGAGAGAACTTCCTTGATAAATAGGTATATAGTTATAATTTTATTTATAGATCTCTACATTTCCCTCTAATCTTTACTTATTACTAATTAATCAGATGTAATTCTAAAGTGTTTCAACTACTCCAGTTGATAGCTTACTATTATCTATTATTTTAATATACCTTCTAGCTTCCAGAATGTACAAAGGCAGAGTTTTCTGTCAATTCTTCAAATATTTCAATTGCTAAAAGTATTAACTAATACTCTGAATGTTAATTATTGATCAGAATATCATATCTTGATATAACATGTAAAGGTAGTGATTATATCATAATAAACTTAACATATAACAAAATATATTACCTAATTGTTGAGATTTCACTGGATACAGAACTGAATTCTTATAACATACCTTCTAATTGTCATAATACTATGAAACTCAGTCCTAACCTCTCTTCAATCAACTATAGTTCTCTCCCTAAACCTCTGTACCATAATCTATCACACTAGCTATATTAATCTTTATAATTAGATTGATAGATCTTTTACAAAATCTAAATTACACCTAATATACAATTTTTAATAACTAACTACTTTCCTGAATTTGTAAAATGCTTCCTGGTAGTAACTTTTTCTATACTGGGTGAAGTATTCAAAAGGTGTACGTAGGGAGTGAATCTTTGTAATGCCTATTTTAAACTGATGCAAAGAGTTATGAATGTCAAAAAGCTAAAATGAACATCAGTTGTTCAATTCTCAATACTAGCAAACTGTTTCACCAAATTTTGATCAGTAAAATAATAAATATAGTATAAGATCATATTTTTAATAAAAACTTGTAAGAAAACTTCAATAGGATAGTATTTTCAACTTCTATAAATTCAATATACATCAACCTCATAATACTACTTCCAAAAAGGAGTCCTCAAATCATGAACCCAATAATACTAGAAGAAAGAAAATTAATGGAAATACCCAAAAGAGCAGAAATGGAAGTGGGAGACAAAAGCAACAGAAGGCTTCAAATATGGTCAGGGGTTACCTGATTCCCAAAAGGATCCTCAACGAAGTGATAAATAAAGACCGATGAGAATGCAACAAGAGTTGACAGTAGATATGCACTATGTGAGAGATAGTGCTGAAACCCTACCAAAGCACGTCTACTCCGACTTCAGCCACTATCAGAGCGTGAGCCACTAGCCAGCGATCAAGAAGTTAATATCTCGGTGATTGCATATGTGGTTAGCCATAGATATGGACAGAGCCAGACCTATAAAAGTTAGCCAGGCCATTTCAAGGTTCAGTATCAATCTTATAAGAATACATTAGAAATCTCAAAAGCAGCAAAGATGTTAATTGCAAAAATAGTTACTTATCATAGAAGCAAGCATGTCTGTCACCCAGTTGAGAAAAGCTTTACCTGATATTTCCAACTATATTAATTCTTGATATAGCAGGTAAAAGTAAAATGAAGGCCTTCAAGGCAGAAAATCTGTGTAGAGGAAAGACAAGTATCCTGTAGATGCCAAAGATACTGGCCAGGGAGGTAGCAAATGGAGGTATTGCAGGGCAGAAAATCCAGTGCTGTTGAATTGCCTATATCATGCAGTTATCGAGAGAGTCGGAGAACTGTCAGGAAAGCTCAGTTCGAAGATATAATTAAAGATAAAGGTTCTCGAGACCTTGTTAACTGAATAACTAATAACTGAAAATATTGTTAAGGTCTCTTCTCCGTTGCTTCATGATCCTTTAACAATAGGGGACAGCTAGCTATTTATACAATTCTTCCGGTACTTATATTAGCCATATATATGAAGTATCCTTAGATTCTTGGACCATGGTCATAGAAAGTGGAAACCCTGTTTGACCCAGAAGATGTATGCCACACTTGATCAACTGATTCCCCACACTATCTATTATTCTGAGGGTGTCTAGCACTCCACCAGTAGATAGCCTTTGATCTATTTGCCAAATGAACTAGGTGCAAGTTGATGTAGCCCATTTTCCAACATTTTACATAATACCAGTTGATCAGTCTCGATAGCCATCTTTCTTGCATATATGCACTCAGGTGCATATGCATACACATTATCAAGAGTCCTAGTCCTCCTTACGTACAGTCTAGATCTTTCACTGGTGCTGAGCAGCTCGCCTATAGATACTACTTCTTGCCACTATGGGCTGTAGTTATGTAGTAACCTCCCAGCTCTATATACTATCATATCAAATAATTTGTACCATTTCCCATATGGGTAACAGGAGGTAGTAGGTGAAGCAAAGTAATAGAGAGGTAATATGACAAGAGGTGCTATTGGTGACCAAACAGAACATTCATTTCCTACATAGTGGTTCAGATCATAAGATTCTTAGTTTGCCTGATAATGCTGAGACTATCTTGACTGTTCAGCAAATAATTCAGTTAGTTGGTGATAGTTAGTGAACATCTATTGATTTCTCATTGATAAGGGAGATAATATATTAACAACTAGGTTCAATATAGAGCTTACCCTCTAAGGTTTGGCCAATGAAATAGCAAACCATTGGAAGATGTTTAAGGATAACTCAGCAATATCAAACTGGTCTACAAACAATTTTGCCAAACAGGTAGAGAGTACAATAGCATCATCAACTACAACAAGATGACTGAAGAGGTTAGGGTTCTAGTATAAGGAATATTGAAAAGGGATTTACAATAATAGTCACGAAACACTTGATATTTGCAAGTATAAAGATGAGGTTTTTCTTCCTCAAATAGCTGTCTATTATTCTCAATTCATGAAATAACATGCAGATCTTCTTGTAATCTCAAATCCTAATTATGAATGAGGCGAGATACAGCTTGTGTTCTTTTCATGCAAGATGAATGCATATTCGATTCGAATGATAGTCATTACTTGACTTGGATCTATAACAAGCATATTCCTTTGGGGAAAAATGGGTATTGCCAAGGCCTTTTAATTTCTGATTATCTGACTCTAATTGAATAACTGGGAGATGGAGATGTATGTATTACAATAAAATTTGGTGGGGGCAACTGGTGGAATAGAGACTAATTGATAGAACAAATTATAGATAAGGCAATTCCAGCATTTGAAGCGCAGTTTCCATGATGCAAGGTCTCATTTGCATTTCATATTACATGCTACCACCTCAAATAGGCCACCAATACTCTCCTAGTTGTGGAGATAAACCTGCAACCAAGTAGGAAAAATACTATAGCGATGTATGATAAATTTATCATAGATCCTAATCTACCAAATGGAGGCTTTATGTAGTCTACTACCATTGCAAATAGTTTGCCTAAAGGCCTCAAAACAGTTCTCATAAACAGTGGTGTTTACCCACAAGTTTGATGAAAGTTTCTAGCACAATATTTGATTTGGTCAACCATTGGTAAAAGCTGAAAGCTGGATCCCAAGAGTCTCAGAGGAGTGACCTGCTGTGCTTGGGACCTTTGAGCTATGTAGTCTGATTTTCAGTATCAAAAGAGTAAAGTTGAAGAAGTCATTTTAGCTGTAGGGCATGAGGTGATTTTCTACCCATTATTTCACTATGAGCTTAATTTTATTGAGTATTCCTAGGATGCTGCCAAGGTCTATAAATGAAATAACTGTCAGTGTGACCTTGATGGATTAGACAAGCTTATTCCACGACCAGTAACTCGGGTATTAAACAAACTTAGCTTGATATATTGGGCTTGTATTAACAAAGTTATAGAGCCATATCAAAATAAGGTAGTTTATGGTCCCCTGAGTATGCTGATATTGTAAATAAGAGATATAAATCTCACAAACTTGTTAGCAATGTATAAATAATCAGTTAGAGGTATTTATCTTCTCTCTTATACAGTCGAGTCCAATTTCAAAATATAATATATTATCATTTAGATAAAAGCTGGATCTTGATGTGAATTGAACATTTAATCTCTAAATTGGCATTTTAACATTTATAACCCTTTGCACTTATTCAAAACAGGCATTACAAAACCACATTCTGAGGTACACTTTTAAATTCTTCGTACTATAACCAGCATAGTACTATGCATCTAGATTGCAGACCAAGTCTGATTCAAAATGTAATACTGAACTCTGTGAGGAAAATGGGCAATGTCATGAAAGAGGAACTAGTAAAAGGTCCTATATTCAATTCATATAATGGATATAGTTTATGCAATTATGTTATTATTTATTTATAGTTAATATAAATCCACAAAGAGTAGAAAGATGGAATGTAATAGTAATTAATATAAATCATGAGGATAGGATATCTTAAAGAGAGTGATTAAAATTAACTGCAGATAAAAGGGAAAAAAATATGAAGGGGCAGTCAAAGGAAAAGAAAAATAGTAAATTATAGCTAACAATAATATAATCACATGATAATGTAACCTATATCAAGTATGAACAAGATGCTCATATTCTGGTAAAGCATAAATAGTATTACTACAGTATGCTGTTATAGTCCTGAGAGTTCTTGCATAATACTTTAAAATCAGTTGTGGACTTCCTGCTTGTAATCTCTGAGGAACTATTATTTATATTGAATCAAACTCATACTTATAATATTTGTCTATATAGCGGTTAGCAGTTACCTAGTAGTACACAATAAAGTTTATTAGACAGAGAATCTTAGAATAAAAGATTACTAAATGACGAGTGTATACAATTGCCAACTCTGAAATTGAAGCGTTTGTACTTTAAAATCTGGCTAACTAGCCAAAACTGCACAAGCACAATAAATACCTTCCTACAAATATTGAGGATTAAGTTTGGTTCCTATTCCAGTCTTGCTTGGCAAAGAACATTGTGCACAGAAATTGGAATTATAGTTTGGCTAGAAGCCTCTTTCAATTAGTACAAATGTTAACCCTTTGAGTGTTCCATTTAGGATAGTCATTGACTGAATATAACAACTATTATGCCTTCTTGAATCAGAATTAAATGTAACTAGCATTTTGTTTTTGTTAGTTAAATCTGGTTCAAGGTTCCTTTCCGAGACATATAACGTAGTATCAGCATATTGCAAGTAATACTGCAAGTCAGCCAAGGTAAACAAAACCTTCACAACTAGCAAACTTGTAACAGAATCCTACTATATTTCTACTATGACTACTGCCTTGATATTGTTTATTACTTATTTCGGTGTATACCTGATAAGCGCTACTATTTGATTGTCCCTTTCTACTTGGTTATAACTTCCTAACTGATTATTCTTTTCTTGTTTCACTTATCATTACTCTCTCCTTGCTTCTACCCATTTAGGTATCGCTATCCTCCTGCTATACCTACTTAATTTATATAGTATTAGTGATTGCTTGTTCTTCCTTGTTTGGATTCCATTACTGGTTTGGTAAGCTCTATCCTGTCGCTTTTAACCCTCTGTTTTCGGAATATGGTTACCTTGTTATGCTGCCTCAGTTAGCATGTTTGTTGAACTGGATGTTTGCACTTTTGTAAAGTTTTCTAGCTACCATCTTTTGTATTTAAAGAGCCTGCAATCCCTTAAGGATTTGGACTCTCAAGCCTCACAGGACTATCATCTTTAATACTACAAGTTGAATAGTCATTCAATAAGTTCTATACCTTTAACTTATCTATTGACGAGCTATCGATTGACACTTCTCCCACTATCCTAATAGTCTCTTCAGACTCCCTTTGGGATTCTCAAGATGCTAGGGAGTAGGTTAAATATTTTGACCTAGAATCAAGTATACCTTTGATCTTCGGCAGTAGGCTTATCACCCTGCGCCTTCCTCGACCCTGCAGTACTAGGACACCTCCCTCTTTCCAAGAAGGCCTTGAGTGGACTCATAGCGAGACCAGCTCATCTTAGCTAGCAACTATTTTACTTCTAAGGGATACCAGATGGCACTTTACTAGAGGATCAATAGCATCCACTACTGGACCCTAATGTCAAGTGCCAGTACTTCCACCTGCACTACCTTCTGAGGGTTCAGAACAATCTTCAGTAGATAGCAGCAGCAGTAAAGAAGATAACCAAGACTAAGACCAAGACCAAGACCTAGCCTTAGGTCCAGACCAAGATCAAGGCCAAGTCCAAGAACAAGCATAGAACAGCTCCACCAAGAAGTCTAATCCAAGCCAGAACCAAGACCTGAATCAGATTCAGATTCTAGTTCAAAGGCGTTCCAGGACCAGCACTGCTACTCTGGTTACCTAAACTACTTAGTCTATCAAGAGAACCAAGAGAACCAAGCCCTCCACCTGACGATTTACTAAGTCCACCAAGACTACCTAGTCCACCTAGTCCACCTAGCTATTCAAGCCCTGTACCTATCGCTATGTCAGTCCCACCTCAGGGAAATAATCGTTCAAAACGTCCTGCAGCATTTACATTCACAGGCGAAAGAAAAGATTGAGACTCTTTGAGAATCAACTCATACTTCAACACAGTCAATGGATACATCACCACCTTTGGAATAACTGATGATGCCTCTAAAGCCCTGCAATACTATGGAGCCTATTGCAGAGAGAAAGCACTTGCTAAATTCACTCATTATGAAGCTTCCCAAGGGGACCATACAGTTGCTAGACTCCAACCAAGATTCAATGTATACTTTCTTCCTTCCACATGTAGATATACCATCTATAAACTGTAGCTACAAGTCAAGCAAACAACCAATAGAATAACAGCACAGATTACAGATACTGTAATCACACTTGAAAATTTGGAGACAGTCTGCCCTCAGGAACAATTTCAGACTATTCAGCAAAGCAGTGACTGCTAGATGCCATGGACATCAAACTCAAGTGGGAAGTCTAACAACACATGAATTCAGACACCTCCTGTGACCAGCTAGTAGAGATAGCAGAAAAGCAAGATGAAATTAATCACTCTACAATACTCTATTGAAACCAAAATCATTCCGGAAATGCAACCTCTAATGTAGTTTCCCAACAAGCACCCAAGCACCTATAGATTTGCACCCAGTGAAATCAAGCTAGATTCTCCTACAATACCTCTCAGCATCCAGGAGTATCTGAGGCCGAGAAGGATCGATGCAGGAAATACAAGGATTGCTACTATTGTAGAAATCACAGACATTACTCCTATAACTACTTTGAGAAGAGGAAGTATAGGAGCACTCAGCAGTGAGAAAATGGAGGCCCTGGCGGATCCAGGAGAACCCAAAATGTTAAAAGAATATCTCATATCATACCTATACCTGTATTCTAACCATGGTTGCATTTGATATTCTCAACTACAGGTTAATGATATCAGTTAAATTTTATAAAATCTTCAATATTCTAACTATTTTGATAATACCTACAGATTACATGCTTGAAAATATTTAAAATCAATTATTTTGGTAGATTGGAATACAGGTTATAAGGCTATGCAAAAATAGATTTTGAGGTACATTTTCAAAATAATCATTAAAAGACTAATATTGCACCATTTTTAATCGTAAATATATTTTGAGATGCCATGAGTGTACTCTCTCTATGACTGAATTGTCAAGACTATTAATCTCAATTTGTGGTTATTGGCAATTATTACCCTTTTGGCTGAAACACACCCAAATATGGAGAATATTTTCTGATACTATCCTTAGTTTAGTTTATCAAAAAATCTTCTCTTAACCTAGGTTACTACCTGTCATATACTTCTTCTAGTATTCTTGAGCTTCACCTACCACTATCTGATACCATTTTAGCTAATACCTTTCTTAGCTCTCCATAAGCAATGATTTAACAGACTATTTTTGCTGATACCAACTTTGCCTACTCAACAAGTAACCTACTACTGTTCATTCTAGATCGGTTATTGCTCCCTTAGTCCATAGACAGTCATTCTTGACATATGCAATTGACTTTGCACAAATTTGCCCTTCCAATTCTAAACTTGAACTCATCATGCTTGTCTTAAATTGATTCAGTAGCTTTACCTACATTATATATGTCTCCCACAACATCACTGCTTTTGAAACAAGATAGATCCTTATTGAACAAGTCTTTTCTATTAATAGTTCTCTACCTCACTTGTCTTTGAGGGAGACTACAAGTTTACCAAAGTCTTTTGGATATACCTTATGGGGAATCTCAATGTTAATCTCAATATGGCTATAGCATACCATCAACAGACTAATGAACTAACTGATTGCAGGATCTGAACTGTTTGCTAATCCCTTAGGAACTATGTTGGACCTAAAGGAACTTAGTGGGTTCCTCACTTACCCTATGTTCAAACTGCAATCTATGGAGTACCTAGCAATAGCATTGAACTCTCCCCCTTCAAAATCACCTTTGGAAGACTACCCAACCTCCTTTCTAGCATCAGAATTGACCCCATATAAGTAGCCTCAGCAGATATGATTACTTTACATAACATGAAAAGCCAACAACTCACTAGGGATTCACTAAAGAATGCCACTACAGATCAGACTACCTCCCGCGAAGATAAAAGTAAGGTTAAATCCCCAATCTTCAATAACAAACATGAGGTAATCCTCAGGTCTATACCCTATGTCTATAAGGTTGGATGAAATCACAAACTAGTTGGACTTTAGTTAGTACCCTGCTCAGTCAGGAATGAACATGACAGATATTCAACTACAAACCTCATACTCCACCTAGTGATAGTAGGAGTCCTCCTTTGGATCTATCGCAGCCATCTGGCATTTACCTATGACCAAACCTCTCGCCCTTCCTAGGAACACCCAAACTAATAATCAATGAGCCTATCATTATTGATACAAGTAGACAAAAGCAATGGGAAAAAAAAAAAAAACTTACAGTTCAAACCTATGGAATATAGCGACAGTTTTTCGTTTAAGAGAAAGGCTATGATGACACTGAAGCAACATAGGAACCCATCTACAACCTTGAAGGTGTCAACACTCTTATCAGATCCCACTAGTTTGATACCTACTATCAATCTATCCCTTTCAGACTCCCTGGGTCGATTGGCAAGACTTTCTCTGTCAAAATACTTCAGTAAGTAGATATCACCCTCATCCTAGCTCAGCTTGACCCTGACAGATTTTGAAAACAACTCCAAAACTTTGACTACTCAGGCTCTAATAGCAGCAAAATACTTTCTACCTTAGATGAATCTGAAATAGAAACTTAACTACTTTATGGTATTGACCTTACTACTATAGGGCTAAAAAGTGTATAAGCTTTTGATACTAGTGATGGATATATGCTGAGTGATAAAGTTATATATTTGAAATTGAGTGGAATACTTTAAAGGCAGGTAGGTTATTGAGCCCTTTATGATATCCCTTATTGTTTTATTTGTTTTTATTTCTTTTAAGGAAAATATAATTGAATCCTACTATGTTTCTAACATTCCGCTCATTTGCGGTTGGTTTTTCCTTAATTTGAGTTTATATCTGATATGTGCTACCCCTTGGTTGTTCCTTCCTACTCGGTCATAATTTTCTAACTGGCTATTCTTTCCTTAATTCTCTGATTATCACTTCCTTCTTGCTTCTCCCCATTTGGGTATCTCTATCCTCCTGCTATAACTACTGGATTGGTATAGTATTAGCACTCACTTGGTACAATTTGTTTAGATTTTATTACTTGTTTTGCTAGCTCTATCCAGGCAGCTTTAACCTTCTGTTTTCAGATTATGGTTACTTGTTATGCTACCTCTATTAGCATGTTAGTTGGGTAGGATGTTTGTGTCTTTGTTAAATTTTCCTAGCTACAATCTTTTATATTTAAAGTATCTCTATTCCTTTAAAGATTCAGATTCACAATCCTTACAGGTCTATTATCTTCAATACTAAAAGTTGAACAGTCACTCTATTTGTTCCTTACCTTTTACCTTCTCTATTGAATACTTATCTATCAACTCTCCTCTCCCTATCCGAATACTATTGATGGAATTCCTCTGGGATTCCAAGTTAGTTAAGAGTACATTATGGTTCAAGAATGGATAAGTGTCAACCATGTGGCTGAGTGGTAGCTCATTATGCAACATAATATAACTAAGCTCAAACTTGATCAAATCAAATAAAAAAACTGTAGAAATGGTTACAAGATAAGGCAGAATAAAAGTCCTGTTATTTTGCCTGATTTGGTCTAGTATTCGGAGGCTATTATTATGTTGCATACTCAGCTACATAGTTGACACTTATCCATCCTTGAACTATACATTATCTATTCAAAAGAATAAAGTAGTAAAGTTTGCAAAATTTGTGTTTAAAGTTGTATACAGACTTTAGTTTTATGGAGAAACATTTTTTGAGACTATTATAAAATACTTTCTATGCTTGAGAAGAATTCCATGTATTGTAACATTTTTGTTGCATTTTGGATTAGTACCCTTTATGCTTATTGACACTCATATATGTACAAACATCTGCAATTAATTAAGGGTAATCTATGCAGATGCACAGTTGACAATTATTATTTCCTCTTCATACAAAATAGAGGTTTTCTTATATATTTTACACTCACCTGTTATGTGTCTTAATACAAAAATATAATTATTGACCCACATAGTACCCTATCTTAGTAATCAATTTGTGGCTTTATATAAATCATTATTTATCCTCCACTAAAAATGCCCTATTTGAAATGAGTATACGTAGCTTAACAGGTATCTGAGAAACTAAAAGACCTTCTATATTGTTGAGAAGGGTGAGGAGAATCATTTAGAGGTTTTTGCAAGTCTCACAGGTTGCTAGACATGATAGTGTAATCATTTGAAAACAATTAAATTCTAAGTTGAGGTTTTAGTCTGCACAAATTATATCAACTAAATCATCTTTTAACACTCCTATCTATCTCAATTTATTCACACTCTTATCAAAAATATACATGTAAAGACTACTATTTTTATCTTAAATACTACCACACACTATAACTTTTATCTTAGGCTTTTTTGTAACCTCTTTCATACAATACATTCTCTTCTGTATTCTAAATATCCAAACACTGATTGAATCTTTGGGCTTTTCAGCAATACATCTGTCACTAAATATAAGCTACTTAAAGTCCTCCTCTATCGAATTCTCATACTCCTTTATTTAGGATGACTACTTCAATGTAGGTTTATTCTTTAAAAATGCTCATTTCCTAACCCTCCACTTTTGGTTAAATACTGATAGCCAAGTTTTGTTGAGTGACTTGAGACAAGCATATGGTACCACCTCATTATACAATTGAAATAAAGACTAGCTGTATGCCTTCCAAAGTTCGCTGGCTAGTGCCTAACAGATTCTGTAATTGATAATTCATTGCCTTCAAGCAGGTTGGAAGATTTTTTGTATTATTCATCTTTTGATATCATTTGCAGAAATTATAATAGCACTTTTGACATAATTTAAAAGGGGTCCAATATCAGAAAAAGTAAAAGGTTTTTCTTTTCCTGAGGGTAACAAATTATCCTTTCTTAAAATGCATAAAGCAGTCAGTTCCTTTTTCAGGCATCATTGTTGAGTAATAGTTGATTCTCAAGGTAGAGCTTTTAATGATATGACCTAGTAACCTTATATCACACAATGTCTTTAGTTTCCATACCTTATATCAAAGTAGTCTAACATTGCAGTCATTTTTCAGTCCTGATTATATTATGGTATAAATAATTTGCACCTCAATCTGTATAATACATATCAAATAATCAAATTTCTACCTTTCTGGCTTTGTTTTTCCCATATCCTTCTTAATAATCGAATAAAAGAAAATGCTTCTCTTATTACCAATAAGCTAACACAATTGGTCATTTTTATATTGTATTATACAACCCTGCATATCATTCAATGTTAATGGCAATAAACCTCTGAGCCTAATCATATAAGTTCCACTTTTTGAAAATAAATTTCATGTTTTGTATACCCTTTCGACCCCTCATATTATCACAATCAAGGTGAAAAATAATAATACTACCAATAATCAAAATGAGTAAAGAGGAAATTCTTGCAAAATTGCTAATAATTATGTAGAGAACATGTCTTACTAAAAATTTGTCACCATTCATCCTCTGTAGGAAGCCACTAGGGTAGGTATCCTTCCAGACTATATTCAACCAATCTAATCACCTTATTTAGCACCCCAAGATATCTCCTTATTTTTTTTTTTACTTATTTTTTTTTTTCACTCATACAAATCTCATTCTCCCTGCCCAGCCTATCTCCAAGCCTTTCCTGAAATAGCTCCGAAAATAACAATAATAATAATTTCACTTTCCATAATCGTGTTTTTTCCTGCTTAGAAATGAACGAGACATTTTCTTGGCTATAAATGCAAGGTTACAGTTTCAGCGGGTGACTGATCTACTATCGTACGAGCACACGGAGGGCCCAGTAATTGACTGGCATCGAATAAGTTTTTTTTCTTCTTCTTCTTCTCTTCGTGCTGACGGTGCTGTGAGTTTCTGGTTGGGTTTACCTTTCGATGGGGTGGTAGGTACGAGTAGGTAGACAGGTATGTATGTAAGCAAAAAGCATCAACTAGCAGTCAACAACAAGGGGAAGAGATGCGTGTGTGTACAGTACTCGTATGTGGTGTCAAGGAATTTGCGAAAAGAAAAGGAAAGAAAGAAAGAAAAGAAAAAAATCTGTCCAGTTTACCGTCGCCTGTTCTGGGCGTGTGTACTCGTTACTGTACTGTACGAGTACTTTGTTACTGTTACTCGAGTATCATGCTGTGCTTCTGGTACAGTACAAGTAATGCAAGAGCCGTTGCAGTTTTCTGTGGTTTTTTCTTTTGGAGGGGGGGGGGTGGGGGGGTTTTTTTTTTGCTTGTCCGGGGCACGGATCGAGTCTCAATTGGATGATGGGCGATTGTTAGCTTTTTGGTGGGGAATGCGCCAGCTCGGGTGGGATGTACTCGAGTACTCGAGTATGTGTATGTGTAGTGTGTGTGTGTGGTGGTTTCCGAATGGATTGGGTTCGATGCCTTATTCATTCACGGTATCTGGGTGGGAGAGATAAAACGTACTGTAAATGTACTGTCCTGTACTGTACGAGTACTGTACTCCAGGATGTAATTGTAACTGTAACTGTACCGTGCGGTACCATTTTTACTGCACCGCACTGCACTGCACTCCACTGGGAAAAATGTTCGCTGCGGTCTCCGTGGGGACTGATTCACGTTAGGATCACGAGTAACCGTGGCCAGTGAAATTTTTCATGTGTTTGGGAAGGAATATTGTGCTGGGTACTCTACTGTGCTAATACTGAACTTGTACCACTCGTATATACCGACTGAGACATCCAAATCTGGGCTTATGGCTCAAAGCTTCCCTGGCGGCAATCGATAAGCAGATGATGGATGGTTCATGTACTCCATACGATAGAGTGCTTTTCCACCCCCCCCTCCCTCCACCTTGACCTCCCCTTCTTTCCACTTTCTCCGTCTGTAAAAATAAAAAAAAGACACATACATACATACATACATACAGTGAGTGCTCCCCTAAACAGGATTCCACAAATCGCATCTTGAAAAGGGTAAACGGACCCTCTATCAAAACCGCTCATCCAATTCGAATACTGGGCCTTTTTTAAAAAAAACTCGGACCCCTGAATACACTACGAGTAGAGTAGAGTACTCACTCAGGTGCGTGAAAGGGGTATTATTCATCGTGGCGAGAGTCGAAACCTATTACATATATATGTATATATATATATATATCCATTCTGTAAAAAAAGTATTTTATACGGTAGGTGTAACATAAGAACGTGCAGCTTGGTCCAAACAGATGAAAGCCCGACAAAAAGACCAGCAACGGGTCAGGCCCACCCCAGCTAAAAAAATGCTTTCAGCGACGTCGAGTGAAAAACTTGTTCGAGGTTTATGGAATAGCAGGTCAAGTAGTTACATACTGAGTAGGAGTGCAGAATCATCATACTACAATCCCATTTTTTTTAATTCGCTTTCCCTCATGAAAAACTGAGGCTGAGGCGGTAGCGTCCTTTCTTCTGTACTGTACTGTAGCTCAAGAATGCCTTCGTTTTCCGAGTGCTCGAGTAATATGTTCAATTCCACCCTTTGATAGCGCTATCTTCTTCCCTATCTCTCCTTCTCAGAGTAGGGTAGGTCCTTAACGCCGTTCCATTCTCGATCGCTTTGTTGTTCTTGCTCTCTACCGATATTCCACCACCTACCTACCTACCTACCTACCTACCTACCTACCTCCTTCAACCCCCCCCCCCTGATCGAATTCCTTTTTCCTTTCCCCTTCCCCTTCCCTTTACTTTCTTTTTTTTTTTATCATCTCCAATTCCGCCGCATCTCCCCACACAATTACGAATAACCCCACGCAGGTTTTCGACACTCTCCCAGATCTTGGAAGGGCCAAAGACCCGGAAAATGGTTACGGTACGTTATGCGAAATGATTCGATCATTCGGAAGGGACAGGGGCTGGAGGAGGAGGAGGAGGAGGAGGGGAAAAAAAAGGAACGAAAAAAAGAGAGAGAGAAGAAGAAGAAGAAGGAAAAAATGAAATAAAATAAAATAGAATAGAATAGAATGTCAGCCCGGAAAGTGTTCACAGGAAGAAGAAAATCTTCACCTTCTTCTCCGTTTCCTAACGAACCCGTTCACACCCACCTCCCGATATCGGGAGCTCCCCTTTAACATTTCCTTCGATCCATTTTCCCACATAAGAGGAAACACACAACGAAAAAAACAAAAACAAAAACAAAAACAGAAAAAAACATCTCTCCTTCCCCCCCCATTCGACCGAAAGAAAGAAAGAAAACTCCATATCCCTCCCCCCACAAGGCTCACTCACCGCAAAGGGGTTTTTTTAGAGTATCGTAAATTCACTGTAGAAATTGAAGATTGTGAAAGAGTCCCCCCCTCCCCGATTCCACTCCGCCCTCCCCAAATATCTC
>QFET01012760.1:0-12351 GCA_003316355.1 Tuber calosporum
CCCCACCACCCCCTTCCTTCTCCAGTCTCTGTGCCCCCCGTCTAGCTTCCTCCTCACCAATCTTCCCTTCCAGCGCTTCGACAACAGCGTTCCTAGCAGGTCCTTCAACCGTGCCTTCAAAGAGCTTACACAGCTCCTTCAATTCTGCTACCTTCCGTCTCACATTGTCGAGGTCCCCGGTTGATAAATGGTAGAGAATGTCTTCAACAGGATGACTCCCCGAGATCTTTTTAGCGCCCCGGAGCGCACGGATGGGAGATGGGGTGCGGGGTATGGGATCAGTGCTTGGTGGTACTAAGTTATCTTGCCCCACTTCTTCCTCCTCGCCAGGACCCTCGAGCGTCCAATCCATAGCGTGTCCAAAAACCTTAACCACATCCTCCAAACGCGCGCGCACGCGTGAAAGCATACGGAGTTTTCCTAGTACTTGTAGTTCTTCCTTCCCCACCTCCCCATCGCCTCCCTCTTCTCCAAGGCGTAACTCGCGCACACACCCATCCAAGTCCCCATTTAGCGACGCGGCGAGCGAGACAACGTCACTACGGAGTAGATCCACTTCGTACCCGAGTCTTGGCGCGAGCCGGAGGATTTCGTCGGTTTGTGATTGGAGGGTGGAAATGAGGGTTTGCGTCTGTAGGTCTAGGGTTGAGAGTAGGGTTGTTGTTTTCGAGGAGAGGGTGGAGAGTGGTTCGGCATTAGTGGACCTTAGAGTGCTTGGTGGATTGAGGTTCGGTGGCGGGAGGAGAGGTGGGAGAGTGCTGTTTAGGTAGGTGCTCGCGGAGAAGGTTGAGGAGAGGAAAGGTTTTAGAAGCGGGTCCGAGAGGATGAGGTTTTGTGGAGGTGATGTTGGTGGTGAGGTGGGGTCTGGCATGGTTGAAGGGTGGTTGTATCACGTTTGTGTAGGGGCAGAGGGGGAGGAGGATCAGAGGTTGACAGACTGAACTTACACGCAGGGTAAGTCTGATACCGGCAAGCGAGCGGTCGATGGATTGTATCATACCCAATCTTGGATGGGTGGCTGCAAGGTGGGCGGGGACTAAACTATTGTGGGAATGATCTTCTAGGGGTTGGGTTTCCTCCTCTGCCACTACTGTCAGCCATCTGCCACGATATCATGACAGCACAGCTCCAAAGATGTTTATCAGTTTTGGTCTACCTGGGGAAAAGATGACAACACAATGCCCATAATTATATAGGGAAGTGTCACAGGAGGATGCTGTGCGTTCTCCTCGTCACCTCGCTAAAGTGCATCCCGGTACATATCATACCGTACCTCCTCTCCTCCGCCCCACTTGCGCATTTATGTCGTCAGGCCTGACCAACATCGTGACTCACCACTCATGCAATCCCCCTCCTCTCCCTAGTTATAGCCAACATAATATCTACAAACCCTCCATAGCTGATCCTGATGCACAAACCCACACCCTCCTTCATACTCATCACTCGTTAAACGCCCTGCCACCCTGTTTCCCACACCTCTCATTACTCACATCACGTGCAGCTCCATTGTAGCTCTCTTCTACACTTTCACGATTTCTCGCATACCGTATTCTCTTATAAAATATACTACATTCTTCGCCTCTCTTGGCTTCCTCCCTTCCTTTTCTTAACTTCCTACCCTCTTTTACCTGCTCTTTAGGCTCCCACTTCTTTTATTTCTCTACACACGCATTTTCAGTGCCAGACGCTTGCACTTGGTTGAAATAATGGGGCGGCGGGAGTTCATGAGAGACCTTGAAGTGGTGAAAAATTCAGGCTTTGAGGGTCTGACCAGTGAGCTTCCGGCGAGGTGCATGAACCCTTGTATCTCGGAATACTAACTCGACGGCGGGCAGATATTGAGCGGGGCGAAGATGACGGTAGCTCAAAATTCACATTTACTTCCGGAGATCTCATCACCAAGGCTGATATTACGGTTTTCGTCCCAAGTCCGTTCCCCCCTTCCGCCATCACCGCCGCCTTTATTTAAACTTCAACTAACGGAATAGTACAGATCTAGATGAATACCCGAAAGCACATAAATACGTCATCTATGTTACTAGCGAGGAGGTGCCGGAGAATTTTACTTCCTCGCTAGAGAGGGTGCAGGACGTCTGCTCCGGACACAATCTTCCGCATTTGCTAAGGAAGATCGTGGGAGCGCTGAGCCTCACCCCGGACTCCATGGATGAAAACTCGGATGATGAGGGTGAGGATGTGGAGCAGGAATTCGACTTAGATTGGGAGGTAGATATGCCGGCCGGCGATGTCGGTGATATTCCTGGCCATCGTGGGCGCTCTGGGCTCACAAACTGGGAAGAGGGCTGCCCGACGAAGGATTTCACTCGAAAGTTAAAACTCCAGTTGAGGGAGGACCTTCGTCAGGTCCGCGAAGGAGGGTTTAGGGTCGCTGTGTTTGGGGATTTCAAAGGGGAAGCATTCTACATCACCATTAGCATTCGGGTATCAAAGTTAGGGATCTCGGATGAAGCCCTGGCAGCGTGGTTTCTCGATAAAGATAAATACTTTGTCGTCGTTATCCACTACACGAACCTTTACAAGACTCTCGAGTGGCTTTTGCAGCCGGAGAACCGAAGTCAGATTAATCGAGAGATGCAAATGTGGGCTGGACTGTCGACGAGGTACAAACCTAGTTTGTACGAATGCATTCGGGTGTTCACCAGGGTTAAAGAGCCTGGCTCTTCTGGCCTTGGTGGAGCGAAGGGAGAGGAAGCGGGAGTATTACATTCGTTCTTCATGAGCAATGCGATTACAGAGTTGTTGAACTCAAGACTTGTCTCCTTGGCTAAGTATCGTCTCCAGGAGGATCTGAGCTGGGAAGGGGCAGAAGCACTCTTCAAAGGTAACCTTGACCGAGGGTATATCATTGGCTCAATGAGTAACACAATTGCAGATATCGCGACTTTCCCCGCCACCTTTGCAATGGGATACCGAAAGTATTGCGATATGCAATCAGGACCAAAGACTGCTCTAAAACCGATCGTTGCGGCGGATGCCCTTTCAAAGAAGGATTTCCGCGGTATAGGGGGTTCGTTTCCACTAGTTGCGATGCAGTACGCCGTCCGGCGTCTAGTTCGATGCGCGGAATTCTGTCTTGTTTGCCACGATAAGATCCAAAACGATTTCGAAGCTATGAAGCCCTATATCTGCGATTCTCCGCTGTGCTTGTATCAGTACATGTCTTTGGGATTCGGCCCAAGCATCGAGAATGAGATACTCACTCAGCCAACAGTTGTAGACTTGTTGGTTAGCTTTTGCTACAGCGCGGCGGAAGCGCTGAAATTAAAGACTTTCCCAACAGGGATGAACATTCTCGTTCCGTCCGAGTTAAATCATCAGGCCATATACTTCGAATCTGCTAATTGCGTTGTCTTTTCTATCTCTTTCGGGTCTCCTATTGTGACGGTCGGAGATTGGATATACTTTACTGGGTGTGAAGGTCGCCCGCCTTGCCATCTAAGGGTTGTGGAAGTGTATTGGCCCGAAGTCCATGTTGGACCACCAATCGATGTGCCACAGGTTTCTCACAATCAGTCATCGGGCTCTCCACCTACAAATGTCGTTCCTCCTCCCTTATCTAATCCCACACAGGGCTCAGGATTTTTCGGTTCCGTTTGTATTCACGACGAAGCATTTGACGAAGTGAATGTTCAGATGAAATGTTTGGCGATCACTCGGTTGCTGGATCTGTTACCCTCCGTAGGAGAGATGAGAGCATGGTTGAAATCAAATTCCTTATCGGGACTCGACGCTAGCTTAAAGACTTGGACTAACAGAATCCTACCTTCGTCTCTCAATATCCTACGCTGGATCATCGCTAGTAACCGTAGTTGTATTGTCCCGGCAGATCACGAATTGGGCATAGATGGGCTCCCCGTTTCCATGAGGAAGAATGACTCCAAGGTTTTGGGAGTGAGCGATTGCTTACAATTCAGATTTGCTATGGGTGCCCCGGACAAAGAGCAGAGATTCGTCAATTGTGTGAAGGAAGCGGGGGCCCGGTTGAACCTACGATGTGTGAAACCCTTTCCCCCATTCTTATCAAAGTTCCATATCATTAATTGATACAGATCCGACACTTTTTGCTTTCCACGGATCTCCACTACCAAATTGGCATTCGATCGTCCGCTCTGGACTCCATTACGAATTCAAAGCTCACGGGAGAGCATTTGGTCATGGCGTGTACCACAGTTTACACATGACGGTTTCGCAAGGATATTCTACCGGCTTTGGAGCCCCTTCAGCTGCGCCCCATTGGGCTCCCATAGCCCAGCCGATAGCTAGTCTTTCGGGCCACCAGGGAGGCTTCTACGGGTCGGAGGCAGCCCACGGGTGGCTGAAGAGTATCCTGAGTGTCAGGAATGCCGTCTGTTTGAATGAGATTGTCAACGCACCGAGAGAGTTTGTGTCCTCGTCGCCACACCTAGTTGTTGATAAATTAGATTGGATCCAGACGAGATACCTATTCGTCAAGGTTGTTGGCATAGATTTTCAAACACCACCATCCCCTCTTGGAGAGAAGGTGAAGTACCTCCAACATGAGACCCAGTTTTCTCCAGTCGGAGGGTCGGGGATTCAGTTGCGAATACCGGCTCTAGGATCTAAGTGCCGGGGTAGGAAGTGGAGAACACGGAACGCTCACACAAAGGATCTACAAGCGTCCCCGCCGAGCTCCCCAGATGGGGGTGTTCTCTATGAGAGCTCGGTGCTCGGGTTCGCCACGGATGTTATAGATCTCGAAAATGACGACGCTAGAAGTGACACTACCGAAACTACCGACGTGATGGCTTACTTCTCGGACGAGGAGGAGGAGGAAGGGGGGAGAGGGGAAAGCATGGAAAACGAGAACACCCCACTGCTATGCTCCGACACAGGTGTAATCCCCTTCCGGCCCGACACCCCCGAAGTCTCATCAGCCCTGCACCTCCCGCTCCCTACCTACGCAAGCCCCGCTGGAACCCGCCGCCTAACAGCCGACTTGCACCACCTCCTCTCCTTGCAGAAAAAATACCCCCTCGAGGAGCTAGGCTTCTACATGAACCCAGATTCAGTTTCAAACGTCTACCAATGGCACATCGAACTGCACTCATTCCCACCAGACATTCCGCTGTCAACCGACCTAGCCGCCAAAAACCTCTCCTCCATCCTCTTAGAATTCAGATTCGGCCCCAACTTCCCTATGTCCCCGCCCTTCGTGCGCGTCGTGCGACCTAGGTTCTTGACCTTTGCCCAGGGCGGCGGCGGCCATGTTACCGCCGGTGGGGCTCTGTGCATGGAGTTATTGACCAACTCGGGATGGTCTGCCGTGAGCAGTATGGAGAATGTCCTCTTGCAGATTCGCATGGCGATTACTTCTGAGGTTAAGCCAGCGAGGCTCGCGCCTGGGGCTGTGGGAGATTATGCGGCGGGCGAGGCGAGGGATGCGTACTTGAGGGCTTGCCGGGCGCATGGGTGGGAGGTTCCGCAGGACTTTTTGGCAATGGCTTAGTTAAGGCATTTAACTTGAGGGGCCAAGGGATGTCGTGGGTTTGGGAGTTGATAATCGCTTTGCAATGTAGATTTCTTTTTTCCGCTTTTCCTGATTCTATCAATCCGTTCGCTTGAGATGATTTATCGTCGCTTTTTGCACACGGAACCCCCTAGGCCCTTTCCTCAAGATTGGTATGCCATGGATGGATCAAATACTCTGGAAGGAGCCCAGGAACGGCATTAAAATGCAATACGAAGAAAGGATAGCAATATCAAGGAACAGCCACATATTTTTTTAGTTCTCCAACAGGCCCCCGCTAGCCCCCGGGCACCCATAATTCGCATCACTTCAGAGATGGTAAATTATCGAAACACCGGAATTAAACAGTGGATCATATGTGGTCACTCGACTATGTCCCGCTCTATTGTCCAGAGAAACATATTACTCTATATTACATGGCCCTACAAAACGAACAAGAAGAGCGCCGGGAGAGAACCTCAAGCGCGCCAAGCACCACCCGGCCAGCCAACTGGGCAGTAACAGCTGGCTACCGGGAGTGGATGATGGTGGGTGTTGTTGGGTGTCAGGAATTGGCTCTTACACGTCCCGGCATGTAGGACCTGAACACAGGGGGCAAAGATTTATATGGCGGATTGTCTGTGCACATCTGAGCGCCCATACTAAATTCAGCTCCCAGGATCCCCCCTGTGTTCGACTTCTACTTGCCAGATACTTGTACCAATAACCAACCAGTTTTCAGAGCAGAACTCTTCATAGAACTACTTAAAATTAGCTCATCAAATCTATTGGCTTGGTGTTGGTTGGCATTCTGAAAAATCGAACACATGTACTAGTACTGTCGAGGGTGGCAACTGACATCGTGTGGTGTGCTCAACTACTCAGGTGCTTGCGTAGCTATTTTCCTCAGCTACGTAGTTGGAGTTTGTTTTGTTTAGAGGGGGCTCAAGGGAGCTTTATTGAGGAGGGAGACGAAGACTTGTATTTTCCGCAGATCAGCGAACATCATTTGAGGTTTCTTTTGTCCGTCGATTTCTTTCTGCTTGAGAGCTATTGTGACACCTGATTTACTATCGTGCCAAATCCCACAAAAGAACGCCTGCAGGGAAGAAGTACCACAGTACCGTAAAAACTTGCAATAATTGGACGGTGTGCTATGAAGTCCAAAATTCCCTTCTTTGGAAAAGGGGCGAAAAATACTGCAAAAACACAGCCCTTCCCCCCCGAGGCAGAAGGAAAAAAAATATTTCTTGACCTTACTGAGAGAGGAAAGCCTAACGACATTGCACACCGTCCAATTATTCAAGTTTTTACGGTAAAATCTACACCAAGGCGTACTTCTTACTAAGCGGAAAAAAAGTGACCAAGAGGCTCGGTTTTTGGTGTCCGATACAGCACTGTACAGTACTATACGCGTCGCTTCCGCTTTCCCGCGATCGAGCATGTCAAGGCCTAAGACAATATCTAGGTTGTATAGTACTGTACAATATATCCGGGAGGTTTCACTTATGATCTAGGATTACAATAAGTTGCGGCGGTACCTTCTAGCTAGAATGTGGTTTCAGAGAAACAAGGAAACCACTTGCACTGAACTGCCTACAGGATATGAAACGCCAAGAGGCTACCGGTGCACTTGTAAGATCTGGGAGTGGCTTATGTACTTGGAAGAGGAGAAGTGAAGCTACCGGAAGATCCGCGTTCGCGGGAGGACTGCGGTTCCGAGAGTAAGAGTATGGTGTGTGGAGCCTGACTACATCTATTATATGAACAGCGAACTAAGACAGCGCAGTGTCAAAGCTTTGGTTTGTTTTTATTAGTTGCTGCTTGTAAGTGGGTCATAACACGGTGCTGGTACTTTGTCACGATCCTTTGTCGTTGCTGGGGTTTTCGATTCGATACACAACCAGGCATTATTATAAGTTTCCCAAGCTGCCCCCTTGTGGCCTTTCTCTACTCGTATCTACGCTCTAGCAACACGAGCTCAAGTCCCAGATCTGTGCCAGATAGTACTCGTACTAGTAGACTCATACTCTCCTCCCGCCCCTCAAGGCTCCCCGTATTTTGTCTACTCGTACGGTGCCCACTGGTCAATAGGTGGGAGGCGATCGCGGTGCGTCACTCGTGCGTTATAGCCAATTACTATTGCATACCGTCATCTAGCCCGCCACGGGTTGCGTCGAAGAGACGTTTGTATTTCGTAGGGTGACATCAACAGGAGAGTTTTCGTCTACCCTCGATTGAGAAATCTTTGTGACCAGTGAAATTGCGGAAATTTTTCAGACGGTAGTGCATCTAAGGGATCTGCTCAACCCTCCCAGGAAGTCAAACAAGTCACCTCTATCACTCATACCCGTATGCTTTTCTCTCCTATTTATCTCTGTTCACAGAGACCACCACATACCGGTACTTTGCAATGAGTTTGCTAATAATAGGTGACTCCCGGCCTGAAAGTCAGACACAATGCCCTGGATGGGGTTATCATGAATCCTGGGTGTTGTATTCTGGTGCTCTTCTTTTATGCACTTGCTAGTGAATGGGTTCCTGGCGACCCTCGGCAATGCATCTATAATTCGTAGCCTCCTCCAGATCCTTTCTTACTCATAGCCTAACCTAAAATTTCCATTACTGATATTCCGGCTGGGGTTATTCCACATAGAGGGACTTGGTCGTCGGGCATTAGGGGGCGGTGTTTGTGGTTCCACTTCCCCTGGGTGTGTGCCCGCCTGGGGAGTGCCTTTGATGTGATAATAATATAACATTTAGCCAGTAGTGAAAATAGAACCAAATCTACATGTTAGCAAGATAAGTATTCGTCCCTATAGCACTGTTGTGTGAAATTCCTAGCTGGCGCAGTGGTTAATTTGTGAACACGAATTAATTCCTGTGCAATTAGCAGGAGCCCAGGGGTTCAATCCCGCTCACTATCAATGCGTTATTGAACCACCCATCACGTCGGTCAGGACACCTAGGTTCTGGCCTATGGAACTGGGAGGCTGGAACCCTTAACCTCCCCTATTATGAGGTTGTAGGGTGAATCAGTACTGCTGCAGGGCGGGAGCGTCCGACTCTGGACTTCACCTTCGAAGGAGAAGTTCGCGATCGGCGGGACAGTAGATTTTTTTTTTTTTTTTCTTTTTTCTTTTTCCCTCCCCCTCTGTTTTAGACCCTGTTTAGCGAGCAGGAAAAATTCAATTTTTCATACTTAGATGATATTTCCTCATATATTTATAAATATCAGGATGTGTTTGGTGAACCAATTGAAACTGTATATATTTTGTTATTTGAACTCTTATTATTATTTTTTATTTATATTAGGGCTCGGTCTGTAATAGGTGGGAGAATTGTGGTCCATTTTTGTTATTCTAAATTTAGTGTTCAAGCACTGGTTTACATGGTTTCAGTTTGTAGACAAAAGCCAGCAGTGAATCTGGTTACAGAGAATATTGCTACCAGATTGCATGATTTGATTTATTTTGATATTACTTATTTTATTACCAATGATATTAATAATAGTAGTAGAGACAGTTGTGGTAGGTGGTTTCTGGGTCTACTATCTGTAATGCCCAGAACTGGCAGTCATGCGGAAAGAAATCAATTACAGGTTAGCACAGGAAGTTACCGGACAGATGGTTCCTAGAATTTTACTTAAACTTTCAACCCTAAAAACAAACAACCGCAGGTAATGAATAGTATATAGACCCCATAGCAAATATTGCCACTATCTTTACCTATCACTCGAGCTAGGCATTCTAATTGTCGACCGACATAATTTGGATGACATACCGCGCAATAAATACTTTGCCATCCCGCAGAGTGATGGGATAGGCCTTCCCAGTTCCCACCAGCCGACACCCGGATTATGGAATGCGAACAGAGAAATCATCAGACAAAACCCAAAATTTTATCCCTGAGCAGAAGGTGGATTCAAAACTTAAACTTCAAGGTTTCACACATGACTACATTCATTCGACTTGCTTGCTCAGCTTAGTTTTCACGATAGGGGTGGGCAGAGCTATGCTCAGGAAACATCGCTCGTGCCCTCCCCCACCGCCCCCAGTGTCCTTCGGCTTCTACAGCTGCTCTGTCCTTACTGCTTAATAATATTACCGCGCCATGGAGGGCCTGCCGTCTAACCCAAAGGCCGCCCTGGCATAGCACCTCCCTAGGCAAATCACAAGAAGCCGTCCAGTTCTGTCTTGGGCTCTTGGCAGCCCCCCGGCCGAGCCCAGAACGGATGATACGCTGCTCTCACCTCGAAGTCTTTAGGAAAGCTGTCACCAGGGAGGATAACTAATCCGACACCACGAGATCCTGTTTTGTGGGGGGGGAGGGGGCCGCCATGTCCTATAATAATTGTGAGGGCAGCAGGAGGCTACGGGGGACTGCTACTGTAGAAAACGTCCCCGAGGTTAGTTCCATTTTATTGAGTTTTTGTGCCACGATTAGAGCTATCTGTAAAGTCATCCGCTACCCGATTGTGATGAAGACGTTTGAGACAAACTCCCACCAGTGAGACATTCCGTTAAGAAGGAGGGCTTCAGTGCCTAAATAGACCCACACAAGTTCTAGGGATGTACCGATGTATAAATGATATGGTAAGAAGTACTTAAAATGACTACCGACGTTAAGCATCGGGATACAACGCCAAGTGAAATAGCCATTAAGGAGAAACCGCTATCAGTCATAGATGGTTTCGTGATCGTCCTGGGAAGACTTTTGGTGCTTAAGGACGTGAGCGCCCTCCGTTTTTGTCTGATGGGATCTCCAACCCACACCTTTGAGCACTGCTATGATAGGAGTATATCGGGTATGAAAAAGTAACACAGTTGCTAGGCAAGCTTCACTCGCTGGATGTTAACAGGAAGGGTAGGAGATCGATGCCTTCGCACAGACACAGAGGGATGGTTTGGCCTGTCTTCGCGATAAGAACATCTTCACCCAGCAGGCGCAGTAGAAAGGAAGAAAAGGAGTGAAGGAAAGCAAATCAATTACCGCTTCTAGTGATGAACACGAGCGGGTTATGCTCGAGCACCTCGAGCATAGGGGGCATTCGGTCAGTTTGTGCCCGAGCAGGAGGTACATAATCTGATCGAGTATAATCTATCGCTTTTATCTATATCTGTCTTGTTAATTATGCGATATAAGCTATAGATATATTCACTATCTACCCCGCACAGTCAATAACCTGTCTGATGGAAACACTCAACCACCGATTCTTGGGACCGCTGATTCTTGGAAACACATCACCGCAACTATCACTTTCTCAGCCACGTCTTCCCTTCCACCACCTCCCACCCCACGGCAGGTAGCCGAAATAGTATCCGACACTCAACGTGAGTCAAATAGAGCCAATGATTCAGGCACTCTCACAGAGTTTCGCGAGACTTCGAGTCGCCGGTGGGGTGTGACTCATGAATGACCACTATTTCCAAGTACATCTCACTGACTACGTGCCTGGTATTTCTAAATAGGTGAGCTGTTTAACGATCGAACCATCACATATAACATATCCCCATGTGAGAGCCACCGACTAAGGCAATGTTTATCCTGGGTGCTGGGACTTAGGCATAATCGGTCAGACTCGAGCAGCAGTCATGCTCGAGCACTCGATTAGATTCTACCCAGATTCCCGAGCATTAAAATACACTGTCCCCTCGAGCAGATTATGCTCGAGCATTACCCCCATAATCTGCTCGAGCCGGCTCGTGCTGATCACTAACCGCCGCTGTCGGGTTATTGGCCGTGATCCTCCTCTTAGTCGATGAGGATGTCGCTGTCTTCTAAAACTGGAGGGAGTTGGGGAAGAGGCCCCTCTTACACTTCTCTAAAGCGCTTCCCCCACAAATATTCCCGATAACAGCCACCCTATCTAGCTCACAAAATGCTAACTACGGCTTGGATATATTATACATGTAAGGGTGGACAAAAACCGTAAACGCGCTTCCGTCTCCACAGCACTGCTCCCTAATGTCCGCTCATTCCTGATCGAACTCTCGTGGGCTACCCTAACCAGGTTTAGCCCGACGACTGCTTTGGTTGCATAGCCTTGTTAGCCCAACCTCGAACAATAGTATTGAAAGTTTTTGCTCCTGTTTCCACTGTGCTTCTCTGGAAAGACCCTCAAGATTATTGCTCAGCTCATGCACTATTCCATTCAAGAGGGCACTCGGGTGCCTAATATCAGTAGAGAAAGCATTTCTACATTCCAGACTCCAATCGAGACTCCCAGCGATACTTTTTTTCTGCTCTTCAAAGTTGGTTAGGTCCGGCCTGGCTCCACAAGCTGATAACCATGTATATATCACACTAAACCCAGGACCCCGTAACCCCAGGAGCCCTAATGGCAGCTGTGTCGTCCATGCCTCCCCAAGGGGAGAACGGAACGACAAACAGTATCTCACCCTCGTCCTACCCTAGGACGGACGGACTTCCCCGTTGAGAACACCAGGCCACTACAGATGGCCGTGGGCACTATCGGTTAATACTAGACGCGATGAGTTGCCAACCTTTGAAGCCTTGCTCACTAGGGGCAGGATACAAGTACACAGAAGAAGTGTTTAGGTTTTTTAATGTCTTCCTTTTTTCATTTCTCCCATGTTCTTTTTATGCTATTTTGACCGGATATCCGGATGCGCAGGGCCAACGGGGGGCCGCCGGGATAGAGGTCAGAAAACCGGGGCATCTAACCCCCACCCTTCCTCCCGCTCGACACCAATCTCATACTTTTGTTACAACTTGTGCCAACAAACACGGGGTAATATAGGGATACTAAGATGATGGAGTAATCCCATCATAGTATGCTGGTGTTAGATTGGGGCAGTGAGGTTTGGTGCTCTAAGAGGGCTAGTTTCCGGTGATTTGTG
>QFET01012760.1:12441-26785 GCA_003316355.1 Tuber calosporum
GCCCTCCCGACAGGGCAACGATTCCGTCTGCGTTGCGTTGACTAACCATCATAAGAAACATACTTTAAATGTTAACCATCCCTACCTCGGTAGTGTTCCACTTTCTGTATCGGGATTTATCCGGGGGACAAGGGAATATCTAACCCATATGGTGACAGCCTTGGAGACACTCCAGGCATTCTGTCATTTCAACAAAAAGGCGAACTAGCGTGCATGTCAAGAAACCAACCTTTCTTTTAATTTTTTTTTTTTCTTTTTTTTGCCTCTCCAAGAGAATACCATGGAAACGCGTTCAAAATGTGCATCATACCAAATCCTTAGGGCAAAGGGTCAGAAATAAGAGAAATTGGTTTCTGAGGTCCCATATTCAATTCCCGGAGGTGTTGAGTTTTCTTTTTTTTCTTCCTTCACACTCCATCACGTTGGGGTGCACCTGCCCGCAAGTCTCTCATATCCGGCTGAAGCGTGAACAGCCTCCGGCACATAGGCCTCCATGGTCCTGTTAGACGATCCGGGTCCCCGTAAGGTTCCATTATAGAAAAGCTGTTAATAAGTCTATATGTAGTTATCACAGGAATATCGATGGGAGCGAAGTGCTACGCTAAGATATCATCGAGCCGGTTCTTATAGTACATTAAACTTAGAAATTGAATACCAGAAAGGTTAAACTGGTCTGAGGATCTAATTCCTGGCCTGGAAACCCCATTTTCCGTACCTTTGACCCTCCGCCCTTGCAGGTAGGGGCGTTGGATAATGCAGCGGGCTTGATGCACATTTTGAAAATCTTGCACCACACCCAAACCGGTGACTCCCGTCCGTTTCCATGCTCCCCATCCGCTAGACTTTGCGTCACATTCAGTCACTCGCATAGTTGGATTTAGTGTTTATGCGCCCTACGGATAGTCTCCATCAAAAACCAGCTCCTCTCGCCGTTGGCCTTTCCCTCCTCCTTCCGTTAGACTATTCCAGATCTTTTCTAATCTCCTCTCCGCCCTCTCCCAACCTCGCCATACCTTATTCAACCAGGGTAAACCGCTTTCATCATTATTTATTTGTCTCTTTCCTGGCATGTTTTTTGGGCTAGCGCTGCCGAGCTGAAGTTGGACACCCAGGGCGGCAGGTCCCGTACAAAGTATCCAACTTCAACTCGGGCGCGCTGGCATATTTCCGATGCCGGTTTTCCTCCTGCTTTCCCTCCTATTGTCCTTCTTCCTTTTTCTATCCAGGATATAAACCCACTCTTGTGCATGTGGTAAGCCCTCAAACTTCCAATTCTCTCCCTCTAGCCACACACAACTTCGCGGTAAATAACCTCCACCATGCATTGCTTTTCCATCACACTACCGGTGGGCCCTTCCGCTTGAAATCCGGGTCTGATGCCCTGAAAGAAGCTCTAATCCATAGTAAACGTTGCTTCTAGGCTCCTCTATAAGCTAGATAGTGTAGCCTCTATCTATCTATCTTTGCCTTTTTTTTGTTTCTTTTTGTTTTTTCTCAGGCATCTTTACAAATACCTCCGAAATCACATCTATATTCTATCCCATTGGGCAAGATTTCCACTTGGCCAAGAGGATATCCTCTCCATGAAGGGTACATCCCTCTGGTCAATATCACGTATCCAGTGCAATGTTCTACCGAGCAAGTTAAATCTAGCTTATCTTACCCACAAAACAAACAATAGTTAAACCAATTATCTATATATAATTTACTACTTATACCTCCTCTCCCCTCACTACGCTACTCTTTCCTTATTATTAAATATTTACACCATACCCTTTTATAGAGGTACTTCTCTTTGCCCTTTCTCTTCAATTCTCAATACCAAAACTTAGTGTCTATTCACTATATTAGTTGATAGTATATAACAATAATCTGGCAAACAGTTTAGTGTGGATGCTAGCATGTCAGTTCCTTTTCTTAGATTAAATTTTCTCCAATACCTTTTTAATTAGAAATATGAACTGTAACTTTTCTCCATTTAGGAGATAGTAATTATGTTTTTTGTTTCAATTTCATAAATATCAGAGTAAAGCAATTATGATCAAATCACCCTTCCCCTTGTGCATATCCTATATAATTTATTTTATCGCTAACAGTTTCTATAATCTTCATTTTGTTCTTTGATACCATATTCTACGATATTATTCGCAGTTACCTGCAAAGTAGGATGAGTGGAAGCGTACTTTCCTGGTAGGATATCCCCCTTGTAAAGTGGCCAAGTATAACTCTTTGCTGATGGGATAGAACGTATATATCACCATACTGGCATCTGTTACCTTTTTTTCTCCTTTTTTTTTCTAGGGATAGTTTTCCGGGCCACAGCATTTTGTCCAAATTCCCATTATTGGTCGACCGCTGGGACCCATTTATTAGCTCCCGACTCCCTAGACGGATTCTCGCGCCGAACGCCACACCCTACTCGAAAGCAGTTACCGAGCCAGACCGTTTTTCGTATGGGGGAGATACATTGCGACAGACCCTAATGACTTTGAACTCACCTCGTTTTGTTACCACCGTAGGTGAAAATTGTGACAATATATATATAGATATAGATTATTCCAGGGCCCCTGGCACTTGGCAGGCCTAACCTCATGACAGTCTGTTCAGATCACAAGGCCCAAAAGCTTCCCTTCTGGCGCGTTTTTCCCTACCGTACCTGTGGTGGAGCCCCCAACTCCACTGATACCTTTGCATACTTGTAAAACACTTCGTAGCACAATAAACAGGGGTTATTCCCTAAGATCCTTGCAGTCTCACCCGAAGACTAGCTAGTGGGATAGACTGTTGGCAACACTGAGCCGGGTAGGCTTTGAGCACGAAGAAGAAAGGAGAGGCGGAATAAATTGATTGGTATGTCAATTCCTATCTATGATTAAATTTGTGTTTATCTTGACCCATCGCTCCTGTGTCGACAAGCCCTAGTGATACGGTCCTAAACGAGAGCCGACAGAACCCCGCCGGGGGCTCGGTCGAGTCAGATTCAACTCCCCGATTGCACCTCCGGGATAATATCCGGAGGCCCGGCTGAAGTGTCATGTCAGCAATCTCGGCAGGAAGAACACACGATGCAAATATTAATAGCAATGAAGGTCATTCACAAAGGGGGTCATTTGTACCTGCCTATAATTACTTCAGCTCTTGGCAAATAACCCTTTTTATCTCTGCGTTCTAACTTACCCCATCATTGGTGATAGCCGACAATTTCACGCCCAATCACAATCCCGTCTTGCCATATTAGATAGTTCTTGTCCGAGACACAAAGGGTGGAAACTTCACCGCCGGTTTTTTTTTTTTTTTTTTTTTTTTTTGACGTCACGAGTTGTGTGAAGGGGCGACTGAGACAGTGGTGAGATAATAGACTCCAAAGGTGAGAGATACTCAACCTACCTACCAAGTTCTCGAGAAATTTATCAAAGAAAAGTAACGAAATACGTAACCCCAGAAAATCTCCCTCTACCCCTACGGCTCGCGGCAGAACCGGCAGTCGTTCCAGCCATCCCGTATAGCGCGGGCCAGATTCTCTCATTAACTAGAGTTCAGACAAGATCAAGGCAAAAAGCTTATCGAATGATATCTTGTGATCTGCCCCTGGGGCTCGGGAACGTACAATGACAAAGGTGACCCACAAAAGCTGTTTACCATTTAACTCTGCCTCTGACTGCAAATTCAAATCACATTTTTCGACAACTTGATATTGGCAGCAGCCCCACGTGCCAGTGCCCCCGGATGAACATAATTTACAAGTAGAATCAACAACTCGACATTCGGAGCCACCAATCACGCCGCCCAAAATAAAATTTGTTTCCTAGGGCACTGTTCCATCTCACACTATGGGTATCTCACTTGTGCCTTTGTGGTCCAGCCCTAGCAGGTGTTTCCAACTAAGCACGCTTCCTACTACAACAACCCCATCCCAGACAAATCAGGCACCCAAACAAACCCATTCCGGAGCAGCAGAGTTCCTCTATAATATCCACTATTGTGCTTGTTAGCCCACTCACCATGTCTGAATGAAAAATGCACTAAGCTAGCTTGTGTTTCGGCACAATTTTGTTCGGCTGGTCATTGAACGACGAAATTCGATCCATGTCACAAAGTTGCACCTAGCACGAATATCCGCCCTTCCCTCAAAACTCACATTTTGAAACCCCCAGACTATCCAGGAGCCCAGCGCCCAAAAGTTCGTATAATACTGTGGGTATCACTAACCTACGTTTCATAGATCATACATCTTGACACAGGAGGGCGGAATCGTCTTGAAGTATGATGCCTCAATAAGCACAGTTTGCCGAAAGGAAACCCTAGATCGAAGCGGTCCACAAACCCCACGCCATAGTTTACCCTCCTCCTTTTCCCTCTCTGCACAAGGGTGCTCGGAACGAATGACTCCCATTCATTGCTGAGGATACCTCCTGGCTGCAGTCACTCGGAAAAGGTCTTCGCAAAACGGAGCTTCTCTGACAGGGATAACCGTGGCCTCGGGTGGTATTGCGTGATCGGGGTCCGTGTAAAGGAGGGACCCATTCCATGGGCAAAGAGAAATTCCCTTTAACGAGAACTTTTGCCAAGTGGCCGTGTGTGCCGGCACTGGCCCGGCAGATCTCAGGGGATTCTTCAATTACCTAATCGTGCTTCTAGTCACTCGATCCTCGATTTCTCATCTTTCCCCCTGGGCACCCTAAATTGTACAGCTTCGGTGGCTCTCATTGTTCAAAAAAGCCTTGTCCGTTCATTTCAGCCGGAATCACTCATAGGTCTAAATTTGAGTCATTTAGCACTTATGGCACGCGCCTGCTGCACAATTGAAAGTCTACTGCACAACCGAAAGCCTGCTGCCCCTCAATGACTCTTTACTTGCCCTCTAAGCCACGCCACCACCCGTGACCACTTAGCCTATGGATTCGCCCCATTTCTTGAAGTACATGTACAGTAACCCTTATCATGCCTTCACCTTTGGATTCCATTATCAACATCAACCAATAACATGCATAGAGCAAAAAGTGCTCTTGAAATGCAAGTGGTACATTGAGGATGGGAAACGAGGCTGAAAGCATCAATATACCCTCCTCTTACCATACCTCCTCCTCTTTTCCCCACCTCCCGCCCCAACCTCCAGGACCAGTTAATGCATGAGATAGATACATCATAATCCGGTCACCCCATCCTCACCACGTGGGATTCCATCGTCTCCAGACCCAAGGGACATGCACTATTTCTACACCTCAGTTTCTCACGTTATATCCCGTCTCACGCTCTCCCCAGTCCCAGGATACGACAAAAAAAAACCCAAAATACCCTTCTCAAGCCTAATATTGACCGCTTCTACAGAACTCCAGCCTTCCATACCAGCAACCAAAGCCCTTCGGCCAGGCACAAGAAGATAGCCGACAATCAAACTTTCTTTTCGAGTGATATCCAATGACACCTAGCCACCCCTGCTGTAGCACAACAAAAGATGTGCAGAAAAGAAACCGTTCATACTCAACCACTGACCCCACCTTATGGATCCTATTTCCGTCTCGTAATGCTCGATATAGTACACCCTCCCTCCACACTCTGCGCTTGTATCAAGTGTGGGAACGAAGGAATTTGCCAACTAACGCTTTTGCGGACCCCACAAAAAGGAGATGAATAAAAAAATAAAAAATGATATTTTCCAACGAAAGCAAATCCCCATGATCGCTCAAGCCTAAATCATGGTCCCCGTCGTATCCGGTGCCATCCATAAGCTTACGGTACACCGAGAGGACGCATGGGATATATCTATTCTCAGTAGCCGGGAGAAACAAAAACAAAAAAGCAAAAACTGGTCCGTGCTTTTCGCTACTATGCTTCAACTGACGCTGAGGTGCGGTGGTGGCGTTAGGAGCATAACATAGCGTTAGGTAACGTCAAACCAAGACACAGGTCGAAATAGAAACTCTAGCACCACCTTCCCCACATTCCCTTCGTTGTCCTCCCCAAGCTAGCACTATGAGTGCTACCAGAGCGAGAACGAGAGGGAGAGATGGAGATGGTGCAAAGGGGCTTCCGCCGTGGGACAACAGAAAGAGGTAATAAAATGGAATGGAATAAGAAGCTGTAGCCTCGCCCGCATCACACCTGCATGTCTCAGAAGCACAGTTACTGCACGGCACGTTGGGAGAAATGGGATTCATAAATTCCCTTCGCACAAGAGGATCCTCGGCCAAATCCCTCCGAGTCTCCCGTAAGAATCGTACTTGGTAACCTTTTCCCAATAATACCCCTTAGTTCTGGACTCCTACTGGTCCGGCTAGACTCCCGGAGGGGCTCACCGAATGAGGTGCCTAACATATAAAGCGGATATCATGTTGGGGAAAGTACTGCTTGATGCAGAACAGGTACTCATGCCCAGGAGAGCCTAGCCCTTCGCACCCGCTAACGGGTTTACAATACGAGGCTGACGGATATACAGCTCCAGCACTGGTATGAACAGGCAGACGTAAGGGCTAAATACGATGCTAATCCTGGTTGCAGAGGGCCTCTGATGGCGAAGCACTTGGCACCCATGTTCGCCAGCCGTTGAAACGTCCCCTCAATCGTCATTGACATGGAGTGCAAAAGAAGGAAACGCGAGTGAGACTTTGTGAACAGTCCGGTCTCTACCGATCTTCCCCTCGTTACGGGTACGGTACTCGTACGTAACTCATCACCCCCGCAATAAACGGATTGTGGATACATCCACATATGCAGTACCGCCACAGTATCTAATCGGGGAACTGCAGTCTCCTTGCAGGACAAGATTCACCCCGAGCAAGAGTCGTGTGCATGGCAAGGTGAAACATTTCCGTGTGTAAACATACCCCTATCGATTCCCAATCGTTGGCAATACAAGCGCTAGCTTAGGATCACGGGGCGAGCCGAGGTTGGCGAAAGCGAAAGGTCGCTTAGGAAATCGGGAGGGTGAATATTTCCCACACAGCACTACTAAGCGCTCAGCCTCAGGCAGGGGCTTGACTAGTGCGGGCAGACTGCCGATACTCGAGTATACGAGTGCTGGGATAGTGACGACCAACAAGACTCCATGGCGCAGCACTGAGCAGACAAACCAAGAGCAAAACCAATCTAAACGCACTGCGATACGGTATCTCACCAATAAAAAGATATCTTAAGCGAATAATCAAGAATTAACCTCGGTGAAAATTTTCCCTATGATAGAGGTTGCCTAAAACTTCCCAGAGCCTCCTCAGAATCTGCGTTTTGGTGGTACTTGTAAGTGGAAAGGGTAAGCAGACACCAATGCAACTGGTCTGGATTTCTGATTTCCACACCCCTGGCTCTACAAAGTTTACCCACTGATCAACACAGTCCTTACTTTGCCCCCACCAGTCTTCCCTGCCCGAGTAGATACGTCTTCAGTGTGACAATTGCGGAGACGAGGGTTGGTTGATCTGCGCATGGAAGTCGAAACAAGCAGTGGAGCCTCTCACGCCAAAAGTTTGGCTGTTCTAGAAATTAAAAGTACCGTGTCAACTACGGCAGGGGTGGATGATTCACCGTGAGGGAGATGCACTAGCGAAAGTACCGATTGAAGAGCAATCGCCAAGGTTAGAGGATACCAGCAGGACTGTGCCTTGCCCGTGGCCATCACTATTTCCTGATTACACAAAGATATGCTTGCAATTTACCGGTATCTGATATGGGTTCAACTGTATGTGATAATCCGGCAATGAACAAATCAATACAACCCCTAGCATGTATTTACCATGGCTCGATTCATTTTACCATCCCCCGCGCTATGTCCGCTCACCAACCCCCTACTCTTTCTTGGTAAAATTTTCGATGCCACTGCCCACGGCGTTTTTGACTGGGGTTTGGGAATTAGTTCAGACTTCGGACATAACGGTATTGTACAAGTAGATGGGGCGAACAGATGGCATACCCGTATTGAAAACACTGCCAATAGCTTCACCTCCCTTCTTGATCTCACTCTCCTGGTTCTCGACGCGATTTCCGAAGGCACTGTTTTCGACGCGATTGCCGTTATTTTGGTAATTTGGACTTCTGTCACGCTCTTGGTTGAGACTGGAGGACTTCTCATATGCTTTTCCAAAGGTTTCGATCCCAGCCGATACAGCAGATTTCAAAATGCTACTGGGATCATCCCCGACAAGACCCCCACTCTTCTCCGAATCCTGACCACCATAATAAGTGCCGCGAGAATAGTTATCCGTCTCCACACGCTCTCGATTCCCATATCCACGAGAATAACTGCCCACTCCCTCACGTTCCTGATTCCCATATTCACGCGACTGATATTCGGCCCTATCGCGGCCCCGGGACGGGCCGCAATTCTGACCGTATTCCCCACCGTCGTTTCCGTTATTGCCGTCGTTCAGCCTAGTGCGGCGTTCATTGTTGTTGTCACCAGAATAACCCTTCTCCAAGCCCCCTCCCCCTCCTCTGTCACGGTCACGCTCCTCTTGCCCGTTTGACTGTTGCTGCTCGGAATCCCCATCATGCCGGTTATTGCCATCTCGCTCTTCATCTTGTTGTTGGCGGTACCGGCCGCTGGATAATCCATTATCGTAACCGCGTCCACCATTCTCCGAGCCCCTGTCGTTTCGGTTCAACGATTTGTAGCCAGCAGAGTAAGCCCGGTCGTTATCCCGTGTGATATCGCTAAATCCTCCGAATGACATTGCTGTTGTTTTGCCGAGTCAGGGAGATGGATGAGAGAGTGAATCTAGGGGTAACTACGGAAAGCGTTGAGATGTTGGAAGCCGGGGAATATCGGTTCCAGATTTCGTCATGTTGACCGACCTTCTTGGCTGTCTTTCCCTCCAAGATGGGATTTTGCTCGCGGGGGCTAGAAAAGTAGAAATGTCTTGGCATATATCTGATACAGTATGACGAGCGAGTCTGGAGCAAAGTCGAAAGGTGTCTCTTACAGGCGGTGTTGTAAAGAAGGCCTTCGGTAATCGAGCCCGGGGGGTAAGAAGGGGGGGTTGAATCGGGGCTTCCGAGAAATGGCGATTGAAGGGAGGGGGGTTCTTCAATGTCCTAGACTCCTACCGTATGGTGAACGCGCATAGTGTGCAGCCAGAAGATATTGATACTGATACCGTAGTAAGCAAAAATAACGAGAAATACTCGCCTGGCCGAATTGAAGTCGGACACTTTGTATGGGAATTTCCACCTCCAACTCGGCTGTGAGTATTTATTGCTCAGAAGTGGGGAAAGAGGAGTGCTGTTGCTGGTCTATTGGCTTCTTCTTCTACTACATTTTGCTTCCTTTTCCTATCATTTGATTTGTTTTTTTGCTTCCAGCTACCTTCAAATGTCATTGTTCACTGTTCTGTCTTATAAGTTGACCCCCGGTTCGAAAAAGCGGGTTTCAAGTCCTTCCATCATTTTTTGATCCAACCCCCCCTTCGTTGCAACATTGTTTACAGGTCCAATCCACCGGAATCCACCGCTTGAGTCAGTTGGCCCGGGATTCCACTGGTCTGGTAGATCTCAAGCATGAAGGTATCATCCCACCGATACACAAGGCTTCCCAGTACCATATCTAACAGACTTCCGCTTATTAAAACCAAGCCACACTCGATCATTGCCTTGCATTACAGACTCACAAGACACCCTATTATGCAGGCCTTATTGACGTCGAAATTTCCATCACAAGTTATCTACGAGGCAGAAAAAGTAACCGATTCTCGGGTCTCGGCGATTCCGCTTTACCTATGGTGAGGGACATCTATAGTTAGAGAACCAAAAGCAGTTTCAACCACGCCGATGAAGGTTACGGCTCTATTTTATGATAGGGTGGAAGATTCTCCACGCATATGTATCCAGAGTTTTCATGGAGATGTTCGGGTTTATTGGTCCGCTGAACTTGAGGAATGAGGAGGAGCAGGGATACAGGTATATCTGGGAAATGTTAACTGCTGTTAATTATCTTGGCAAAGGAGGGATGGGCTTTTTCTTTTTCTTTTCTGGATCTAACCGGCACTAAGGGCACGCATGGCAGGTTACCATACGGTTTCCAGGCCAGAACTTATGCCCGCCTTCTCTGGCCACACAGGCCTCTTACCATATCAACACCCTCTGGGCGGTCTAGTCCCACTGAGGGGTTGGTTGTTTGGGCCCGTGGGGCTCAGGCCTGTCGGTACTCGAGTAGAGTGTGGTCGACCCAAGGTGTGGGTAGGGGACAGCGCGGGACATGTAACCACACCATGCAGACCCCCGCCCTTTGTGCAAGGGTTTCAACCGGGAGCCTTGCGGTGAAGGTGGGTAGAAGCGAGTGAGATATGGTGATCACGGGTGAGGTGAGCATATTGGTAACGTCGGAGCAATGGAAGGGATATGTGTTGTGTGTTAGGATTTTTGTTTGTCTGGGTAAGAAATGATACATTGTACACAGTTTTGGTGATATGAAGGATGGTTAATTCCTCAGTTGCCGGTTTTTCTGTTGGTATGTTTTGCGCCAGGTTCACATCCCTGGAGCCCGAGCCCATTCCTGTGAGGATCGTCCTGCATACCTTCGGCGTCACCGATATGTTGGCACATTCCGGTATTCTAGCTCTGTGGCATTGGGGCCCTCTTTGCCTCATGACTTTCATGGCTGTCAACCGTTCACGCCCTAGTGACTCTTGTCCGAGCCTCATCTATAGGAGCCCTCCGAGATCATGCTTGCATGCCTTTCTCCGTATCACCAAGGTTTTAAATAGCTAGAATTTACGTACCAGCAGCTACGCCCCCCATCCGCTCTACTAGAACTGCTAGGAAATAAGGATTGGTGATGATAGAACTCCCATAAGCCACCTGTAGGGCCTCACAACAGGTTTTTGCCCTACGGTATTCAAACCCCAAATCAATAGCCGTAGTTTGTACCGTGCATTTAAAGTAATAACTTTAATTTCCCATGGAAAACACCTTAGGGGCTTTTCTCCTAGTTGATATCTGCAGAATTTTCCTAGTATATTTCTGTGTGGACAAGGCCGTGAAAGCATTACTCACCTAGACCGATCCTTCCTAGTCTCACATGACAGGTGTTAGTGTCCGCTCGATATCCTGTTCGCCTAGCAGACCTTTTGTTCACCGCCTCACACTATTTATCCGTTAAGATTTATCTTCTTCGTATTTGCTGAGCCCCTCAGATTTCGTTTTCCTATAAAATTTAGCTAACTTCGAGGCGAACATTGGCAAGGGCATTTCAGCAGACAAGAGTGTTTGCTGATACTCTCGCTTGAAATCGGCGCGGCGATAATCAAGGTTCCGCGTGGCATAAAGCTTAGGATGTACCACAATCTTAGTCATAGGTAATTTGTTCGCACATGAAATATTTAATTAAAAACGGAGATCGAGGTAGGAAATTTCAAGGATTCAATGGCTCAAATGGGGAGCCCAATTTAGCCTAATCCCCTATTGAATCTCCGATACCGGCCCCACCCGAACTTTTGGGTCTTGGGGACCAATTCAAGATTTGCAGCGGGGAGGCAGGGAGCATTCAATTCACAAATTAGCTGAAAAATTGAGTAAAATCTACTCCACTCAATTAGTCAACAGAAAAAATCAAAAATACTCCTTCCCTCACTCGTACTGGAAGCCCATTCGCGCCTAGTGCCTTATTCAATAGGGAGTTCCAAAGGAAGATGGTAGTCTTATAGTACCCCTTTCGGATACCTAATTTCATACTAACTCCTCCAGGCATGCTGCATGTCCCAAGTCTCTAGCTTGGTCTTATTAACCTACTACCATACCATGAAAACTGGAGTGATTGGGCCGCGCTCTAGAGCGTCCTTCCTTCCTTCCTTCCTTTGGATTACGGGGAAAAGCACAACGGAAGGATTGTCTTTCCGCGCCCAGCTGAGAAAAATAAAAATAAATATATCGCCGACCCTACTCTGAGAGGCAACCCTAACGTCTTAGTGTGAGGTGCAATTACTGGTATTCCGGTTTCTACGATGCTGTAAAAAAAAACCTAAAATGGCCGGCTTTTAGGTAGAAACCAGCTTGTCAGTCAACAATAGGTTTGATCTGATAATTCAAGAATTGGAAATACCGGTTAGTGAGGCCCAACAGATTTAGTAGGCTGACCTCATACCGTGCCAGGAAAAGGGAAATTCTTCTCAGGAGTTTTGTCTCTGGATTCGGGGATTCTAAGGCAAGTGGAGATGGTGGATTTCGGGTGGTTTGTGGTATCATGCGCCATCCAAAAGTATCTAAAAACCTTGGCACTTCCTGGGCCCAAGATCTACTGACACTTTAGGAACGAGCTAGCCCTGTGCTTGCATCTGGCTATTGAACAGGTATCTGAAAATACCACTATTGTTACGCAACTACTCAACCAGTGGAAAGAAACTTGTCTCGTTCTCGGATGTTGTACTTTATGCTGGGCACAAGTACCGGTACTGGCACGCAAACCAAAACCTTAAACGCTGGTGGCGTGCCACAGATCGCCGTTACTCGCAGCCGCGCTTGCGGTCAAAGTCAGGGCAGCTCCCGCTATGGTGAAACGAGAGTTTACCCCGTGTTCCACCACTCGGGTAGCTTCACCGCCTCACTAGGAAAAAAGAAGGAAAGAAGAAGCTGCGTTCGAGCTTGCAAATACAATAATTCCTTCTCAGGAATAGATGTGATACTAAAGGTATTTCGTAGCTGAGATCACATGAGACTATGCTTAAACAATGTTGAACAAGAGTCGGCGAAGCGGTAAAGTGCTTTTTACCTTCCTACTATATATACTTCTACCTTGTTACTTGGGCTAAAGGCTCAAATTTCTTTGAAAATTCTCCAAGTACTTGTAGAGAGTGCAAGAGCTATAAGCCTCGCGGTAGTCGCGTCTGCGAAGCTCGCCGGGCTCAGCGGAGGACTCCGTACTGGAACATGACCCGTCAGAACTACAGTAGCGAAGCTAGGAGTGGGGCAAACCGGGTGAAAGCTCGTATACCAAGTCCTATCATCGTTCTATACGCACTTGAACCTCAAGTTTCCAAGATACAATAGACTCGTGGTACAATGACCTATGCAGTGCCTACAGTGCCAGGATCTAGGTCGGATTTTTTGCTTACCCGCTGCTTACCCTCTCGCTACCTGACGGGAAAGCCTCCTCCGACTGTGGTCATGGAACCTGGGATTTCATCCACCATGCCCAACGGGATCTACCGGAGTGTCTTTTTCGATTTATTTTGATCGCAGGAGAAAAAAAAAGAAAGAAAGAAATCAAAGAAATCCGTTCGTCATAGAATTCGGATGATTTCACTCCCTTTTTCAGGCTTCCAGGTTCCTGCATATGCACTTTCCCCCACACCGGTATCACTCGAGGTTTCTCCAAACTTACCCGTTGCGAAGTGTACCCAAGTCATAAGTTACAGTGCCGATAAAATTTTCTACTAAGATGTCTGCTGACATGACCAGGGCCTAAGGTACCTTTGCTCTTTTAGAGATCAGCAGACGTTTAGTCGTAAGTAGGGCAGGATACTCCATCGAAGTACATAATTCCCGATACAGAAAACCGGAGGGATTGCATAAGAGGTTCTTCTATCGAGAAAGAATTTCTGATATTCATGGGAACGTTCGCACAATACTTGCAGAAAAGGGCTGAAACCGACCACAACGACCACTAGGAGAATGAAGTAAAAGCTTGCGGGGAGGACCTCTAGTGGCCTAATTCGTACTGGGTGCCTTAGGCTATTTGTGGTTATGGTGCCCTTGAATTCTCGACATGACAGCTGGCTCGCCGCTGCCAGTACTGTAAGGAGAAACATCTGGAGACGTTAAGGCGGAGAGGGCAGTACAATCAGGTGGATCAGCCCCAGCGCGATGGGTCTTTGACGAACTGACGTAATGGGTGTATCGTCAGGGGATTCAAGGGCGGTAAATAGTTATCCCGGGAGTCAAGGGCTGCTGTGCTGCCTCCGAGTGATGGGAGGGAAACTACGGAAGCTAATGCAGTGCATGGGATGAGGGGGTTCATCTGATCCTGAGGCTTGGTGTTAGCGTGCTTGGGGTATTTAGAGGTTTGGATTTCGAGAAAAAAAAGGTATTTGATATTGTCCAGCACATACAAGTTTAGGGGGTTGCGCCGGCGGCTCTATATATTACCAACGACTATTTCCTCCCCGTTTCCTTCTCCATCGGATTTTTGAAGCGTACACTTCCATTTATCTTCTACACTTTTCATTCAACCAAGTACCATCCTCCAAATACCTTCTACTAATAATGGAGGGACCTTCAAGTTCTAGTCATCTGTCCACTGAAGATGTCAAAAGAGAATTAGAAGCCACAACGGACCCTAAGAGGAGGCGACAGCTTCAGAACAGGATTGCGCAGCGAGTTTACCGTGAGTCTGGCTTTTGCACTCTCGTCTATCCCCCCCACC